>JACCGJ010021957.1:0-74361 GCA_013407085.1 Atriophallophorus winterbourni | reverse complement strand
CTGTTTTCAATACCGCAACAATCGAGAAACAGTTTCCGATAGGTTGAAGCATTAGTTGATGTGGTCACATGAAAATAAGTGAACGTTCGCCAAATGATAAAGATAAAATGGAACAATATCATCGTGGATCTGCTAAGATTTGAGTCACTGTTTTAGAGGAAATAATAAGACACCGTCAAGGTTAAATGAAATAAAACAAATCGGTTCACGGCTGAAATATAAAGCACTCACAACGAGAAAAATGACTCGCAATCTTGAACAAATACAAACGTATTAGAAAAGATTACAAGTTAGCACTCACTCTGGTAAGACGTAGATAACGTTTTTCCAACTCTTGCATGGTCCCGACAATTTGGCAGGCTTCGAATTCACCAGCCAGCTCATCTCGTCCATCGTACATGAAGCTAAGTAACACTTGACTGGTTGTCCGGGCAATGGACCCGGAACCGGTGAGGGTAGAATCTGAATTCAAATGTTCTTTAAAGCGATCTGCTCTAGAAGAGAGGCGATCAGGATTAGCAAAGTGGGTGAACGTTGCTCCACGTTTATGCTGTTTCGCACCGCGACCTCTACCTCGCCGTCCTCTGTTCGCCGTTCGTGACGGGGTAGCGTTTGAATCGGATGATTCGCGGTAATCCGGAAAAGATCCTGTTTTGGATTGAGCTTGGCTCCTTCGTGAAGCGCTGTCATTTGAAGAGTTCGGCGAATGCTTGGGACTGGAAATGAAAATCAATAAGAATTAGAGTTAGTTTGAAGTGTTCGAGTTAGTTTAAAGGTTAAACATTTAAAGCAGCTACTTCTTAAATTTAAGAGTGGCACAATTTGATGAGAACTGATCTCGCACCTGTCAAAGGAATTCGACCTGGAGTATAAACGAGACTTTATTCTCCGACGTCGCTTCTGGTAATTGACAGCGCGTGTAGAGGGTGACGATGAACGGTGTGATCCACTAGATGGGGCCCGAGAACGACTTCGTGCATGCAAGAAAGTACGCCGATCTGAAAATGGCAACCTCTTCGCTGATTCCTCAGAGGAACTGCTGGATGGGGACCGCTTAACAGGGGAACGCTTTCTAGAAGACACGGCAGTAGCATTAGAAGAAAATACATTGCGACCACCTCTTGGGAGAACGCCGACAGGTAAACGCAATGATGTTCCACGAGCTGGACCACTAAATCGGGTGGTTCGTGGTGCGCTCAATTGCACAGGCCTCGATTGCCTGCGAAGTGAAAAAGGCAAGCAAAACATCATCAGAAGGAAATAGGTTGCCGTATAGATATGTTAGACAGTCATACATTTCTCACGCGATTAGATTGATAAGGCCAGCGTTTCCCCGGGGATATAGATGAGTAAACTGTATACGAGCACCTACAACACAGTTGATACGAACAAACACAAATGTGGTCAACGATTATAATCAAACCAAAGAGCTCGCTTGTGCATTTCAATGTCACGTCAGAGTGGACAGGTTCTGCTACTGTTCACATGTCAGGCATACAATCAAAGAGCAGGATTTTACGTCATATTGTCAACAGTAACCAATAGGTACTTGGTCAGACAGCTTGAAATCTACCTTGAAATGGTTACAAAAGGTGGTGTGTGTAAGTGCGGGGGATCTGAGCAACACACTACTTTGGTCACTTCATAGCTTAATCATTTAGGGAATCTACAGATCACGAAATGCTTAAGATTTGAAAAGCCGATGGCCTGGTATTTAGAAAATGCAATATGAATCATGACAGCAAAAAAGATTAAAATGCGGTCGTTGGTATGCCGAAGAACAGTGCGACAGAGAGGTTGGCTTAAAAGCCATTATGCATGAGCCTCGATCAGATAAGGAAAGCATAATCTATCCGGAATAACTAACACGCAGCACAAATGGACAAAATTAGAAGTGTGGAAAAATGGAAATGTCACCTTGCTTACAATCGTGAACGCAAAAAACCCAAGTGAAATCGAATCGGTGACAAGCAACAGGGAAATTGAGTCACGCGAGTTTGACTCAAAACATCTCAAGCACTCGCTGTTTCTGTTCTGACTTTCCTGGACACCGTAACGAGACAGATGTCATCAGTGGAATTAATCTTCAATGCACATTCCGGATCCAAACGAACTGAACTATTATGATCCTCAGCACACAAACCACTCATATACTCATTAGACAGCCGTACACTGATGTCAAACGCTTAGAACGAGCGCAGCTAACTAAAAGGTTGCAGGCTAGGTAGCGACGATAAAGCGAAAACGATCATTCTGGCTACTGCATCGTTCATGAAAGAATAGTTGATACCTGGATTATTACCAGAAGCTTGAGTAACCAGACTAGTTGAGCTCGCAGGTATGAGCACCATTTTCCCGTGAGCTTGAGTAATATGAGTTTTTCATCTGTTAAAAGCTTGATGACCACCGGAGGTTGCGTAAACATATACAGTGATGGTCGTGTTTCCAGACGAGCAAACATCTCGTGTTAGCGTAGGTATGATGGAAATTAGTATGCACAACTCACCTAATGGAAGTTGGGCGTGCCTGTGCGGCATTTCTCCATGCCGCTATTGTTTTACTAGGGATGGTGGGGATTTGTTCCGTGGTCCAATCGACTTTGATGTTGTTACGAAAAATATATTCCAATTTTTCCTTCAAGATGCGCTCCATCTGATCTTTTTCCTCTTTTGTATCAACTGTGAGAAAGGCTCGTTGCACGTAGGCCCTAGAATTTTAAAGTTGGTTACAGAAAAAAGTCAATGAGAAAATAGGCTTTATAGAGAAATATAGGTAAATTAACTACAAAGGAATAGAAATTGTACATCATCACTAAAGATAAGTAAAGTGGATTCCAGATATTACAGTCATTACATGTTTGTTATACATTTTACCGCTTGTTCAACTTGAATAGACCAATTTCATGCTAAAAGCTCGCAAGTGGTCTTAAACGTCTTTGCCGAATCGCTTTTATTAACTAGGTTGATTGAAGGGAGATGGCCAACAATTTTAAAATAATGAGTTTCCAAATAAATGTTGTACACGCGTTTGTTTAAATGGTAAGATAATCAAGTCTGGGTGAAAGAGGGAGGGAATCTAATAGCGAAATGCGCAGTATGTCTGTCAAAAAAGTTCCTGTTTTACTCCTTCAGTCGATCTTGGAAATTGCATGTATATCGCAAACGCATGATAATTTCTTGCTTCATATATTTTATGGTAAATTGATTGACCACGATGTTGTGTTCGCAATATCGAATAATCACCAATCAATATCGATCGCTGACGCATAACGAGTTTCGTTCACTGTACAGACATTGTGTTATTCATTCATTCTGTTCTGTAACCATTGTGTTCTCTTTCACCAACGGTTTGCCAGCAGTGCATCTGATAACAAGTCGTGCTAACCGAGAAAGCAGCTGGCAGTCTTTACAGACGATGTGCCAACAAGTATACCATGAAGAGGGTACATTATGAAAGAAAAAAAGAAAAAAATGGGTTTTTTGTCTGTTTACACATGCCGTTTTTGACCTTTTTGGATTAAATAAAAGAGGGAGGGTCAATGATAAACGGGAACGCAAGCATGGCAGGATTCTCGCCACTGATTTCTTTCTTTTGCCATCACACCGGTACCCAATTAACTTCACGCAACCCGAGTGCCTGGATATAACAACCAGTAATGAGCTGCATCTCAGAACACACCGTGTGGATTATATTTGTGACTACTCATCCGTGACAAGCCCATCGAACTATTCACAAAGTTGATTACGACGGTCAAACGGTGGACGGTAGCCCAAGTCGTTAAGGCGTGGGACTACAATGGTGATGGTCGGGGGTTCGAATCCCGCCCCCGAAGCGGTGGATATGCACTGCTGATGAGCTCAAATAAGAGCGAAACTCGAGTCCAGTGCTTCCATTATGGACCGTCGTAATCAACTTTGTGAATAGTTCGATGGGCTTGGCACGGATGAGTAGTCACAAATATAAACAACTTATTCTCCAAATATCGCTTAACACCGTGTGGATATTGCCATGGTTGATTGCATAAATCTGTCTAGGTCATAACAGGTTGACAGCAAGTGGTGACCAGCAAAACCGTGGATCATCGACGGTGGTAGGAACAACAGCGAAAAGTCTTGCGCAAGTCTGACTCAATAAAGGGCCTGAATAACCGTGAAATCAGCGGCACTTTTACAGTTCAGAAAGGTCAAGGAAATTGAAACTCACGATCGCTCAAGCTGCCTGACAACGCAGTCGAGTAGTTTGGTCGTTGTAACTTAAAATACACTTTCTAAGCTAGGAAAAATATAGCTGAGTGTGTATGGTTGAGTTTAAGTACAATTTGGATGCACCTGGCGTAGCATAGGCGGTTTAAAATTGCCTGTGAAAAAAGGTAGCGAAAACGCTGTAAGCACTACACTGTTTAACACCCGTGTAACGGTTGATTGTCCAGCTTAGCATTGAAAAACAGTTGTGAGAAGAGTTAACTTGGTTACGCAGTTCATTCCTTGATATGAGTTTTCTTGAAGTTTGTGTGGGACCGATTTTCCGTATTGGTGATCCTATTCCTATTTCACGATTTATAGTCGTATAGTTTCTTGCATAACCCTCTGGTTAACTTAAATAGGAGTAACGTTTAATCTATTTGCAAGCCAACTGTCTAGGCCTGGGCAACCTGACAGTATCTTAGCCCACGTGCATTCTGTGACTGTGCGGCACTTTACCTGGATCAGGTTTGTGCTTCCACACACACCACACAAGCCAAATGCAACGGTTTTATTAGGCCATCACAATGAGGGTAGCTCGGAACCTCTTTTTAGGTGGCATCACATCATGTTCGAGTTGTATACATGTAATTTGACTTTGCACTTTTTACTGTTGAATGAGACAAATGCCGCGATTTGAAATTCTTCCAGGCCACCTTCTAGCCAGTCGAATGGTTCGCCATAATAGCAATTATGTGTATGAAATCGTAAACCTGAAATCAGACTTGGTCTGTCTTAAACAGATATATATAAAATGGTAGCACAGCTGGAGAAAGGTTGGTCATGCAGTTCATTATCAACTGGCAACTGGCAAAACGCACCGTATGCATATTGCCATGGTCGCTTGCTAAAATATGCTGAGGCCGTAAAAAATGTGATCTTCGGCTCTATGATATAAATGAATTGAGCAATGTAATATTTTCAATAGATGCATTTCAAAGACACTGAATTTACTTTAATTCTTCGCTCCATTGTTCCTTGGTGCCTTTATTTTGTAGGGCCGGCGGTGGTTCTTGGAGGTTAGCAGTGGGCGCAGGGTTTTGATTAACAGTTGAAACGTCCGAGGAAGCCTGATGATCTGTGGCATAATATTCAATGGGAAACACGTTCACAAAATATGAAAAATGTCTCTGAACTAATAGTATGTGGGTACACAAGGATGATTCACTACAGGGAACGCAAAATCGGTAAGCTAAATTTGATGTTATGACTTATTCGGTACCCGACATTTTATGCTAAAAAAAATGGAGGGTGAACAAGGAACGTTAGCAATGTATGTAAGTAACAATGTTGTTTAATAGACATAATCAATGAACGAAAAATTAAATAGCAGGAACCATGTTTTGGAATGATCACATGACCCATAATCACCACGAAACAGGAAAGGCAGATGAGCAAACAGCACGAAAAACAGGAAAGCGGAATGTGCAGAAGCAAATGCGCAAAACGCAGCTTGTTTTGTAGTTTCACTGCATGCGATTTTGTTTTTTCATCAAAAATAAATCAATAATAATATACCTGATAAAAGATTAGGACATATAATAAAATACACTGGTGGCAGACTTCTTTGCATCCATATCTCGTAAGGTTTTCAGCCAACTATTAGGTGGAGCTTTTGGACCCCATCCAGGCAAACGAATACGCCCAACTGAGCCTAGCGCTACGTTGAGTTTTTTCATCACAAAGCGCCACGTGACGGATTGGCCACCCGATCGTTACTCTCAGGTTCTGCGAATAAGGCGCGGTACGGAAAACGGTGAGGAGGCATTCTTAAAACATGTCCCAACCATCGCAAACGAGTAAGAAACAGCATTTCTCTCAGTCATTTGCCTTTTGGTCCTAACACCAGGTTGCAGATATCTATATTTGTAACGCGATGCTGCCACCGACTGCGAGCAATTCTACGCAGGCAATAAGTGTCAAAAACAGAAAGCCGACAGATAGACCCGGTTTCGCAGCCATAAAGTAGTGTAGCACACAGCATTGCGTTGTACACTTGACCTTTAGTATTGAGTGAAACATCGCGTCGACGCCACAAGTGACGAATGTTAGCAAACGCTACACCCGCTTTGCGAGCACGTTGTGGATCTCGTTTTCGACACAACCGAGAGCAGAGATATAACTGCCATGGTAAACGAAGCTGTCGACCAATTCAAGATTGACATCGCAAACAGTTAGGTTTGGAAGAGAGCTGCTTCAGTACTGGGTAAGTTTTACACTTGTTAAGCGCAAAGCACATGACATACCATGAAGCATCAAGTGCCAGGCAGTCCATGGCTTGTTGCATTATATGTGAGTCATCTCCCAGAAATGCGATGTCATCCGCATACACTAGATCGGTAGCTCTCTCACCAGGCAGAAGTTCAATACCGGCGCCCTTTAGGATATCGTCGATCGCGAAGTTAAAAAGGAACGGCGAGATAGGGCAGCCCTGCCGCACCCCGCTGGAGATATTGAACGAGGACGACAATTGTCCGTACGCTCGAACCCTGCCCGAAGTTTGGTAATATAATGCTTTCAAGATCCAAACATACTTCTCGGGCACTCCATGTCTCAGCAGACAGTTCCAAAGACTATCGCGATCTATTGAATCGAATGACGCTCGGATGTGCAATACCACGATGGTTGCCTACGAAATACGTGGCGTTGCTCCAGTAACTGACGGTGTGAAGATTTGATGAATACACCATCGACCGGTACGAAACCCAGTTTGATCATCACGGATTTGCTTTTCCCGGTTGGTACTCAAACGATGAAGCAGGATGAAGACCAGTATTTTAGGAGCTACTGAGATGAAACCGATACCCCGATGAATTGCACCTTCCCTTTTTGAAAATCGGAGCAATTCCTGATTCTCTCCACGGGATCGGAACGCGCTCCTCAGCCCATATGTTGGCGAACAGCGCTTGAAGTTCGCAAACTAGACCGAAGCCGCTATCTTTGAACAATGACGGTAGCAAGGCATTAGCATCTGATGCCCCATGGCGCCTAAGGTTCGGGATAACATGGTAAATCTTTGATTAAGTTGGAACCTCGAGAGAAATTGACCATGGGGTACAGTGTTCCGTATCCTCGAAATCAGTGGATGCAGAAGGCCAGTTAAACTGCGCCTCAAAATGTTATGCTCATCACTGCATGCACCTGTACATGTTAAAAACTGGCGAACCATCTGCGTCAAGTATCAGCTGATTGATGCCTGGTCGCCCGCTTCCAGTAGTTCTGATGAGTTGGAACAATTTTCTAAAATTGCCTACAGCTGCCGCAGATTTCATTTCCGTAGACTTAGAACCCAATTTACTTTCCCTGTCGGTTCTCGAACTGGCAACCAGTTTACGTGACGCATCATGTACGCTATCAGCAGAAAGCAACCGACGTTGGTCCATCAGTTGGAGAATTCGTAGAAACCCAGTGTTGAACTACGCGGGAAGTCAGCCCACAAGTATCCAACGAGGCTGTTAGCTATGAGGTTTGTATCCCACTCCAGTGTTCATCCATACTTTTTTTGGGAACTACAGAAAAATGTAAACTCAAATTGGCCGGGAACTCCGTGAGCACCTGGAGATCATTAAGCCTGGCAACGTTTCTACGTTTCCCGCCAAAACGCATCGAGATCTCAGCACAGACTAACGCATGATCTGAATCGAAACAGGTGCCCAAGTATGAAGTGCAATCATGCACATTTCCTCGTCCCCACGTAAAAGCTAAATTTCAATTTGCAAATGAGGATTTATCCTCGAATTCGCAAATAAATGGGTTTAGCACAAAGTCAGAATGGCGTTCGAATGTCAGGTCACGGATACGCATACCTGATGAGCGGCAATAACCGCGAAACCGGTCGTGTGCTTCCGTCCTGCTTTTCGAACGTCATATACTACTTATTAATAAAAATCTGACTTTAAACAAAAATTACAATCATGCTGTTATTGGAATGTTGCAAAAATATTCCAAACAGTTACCGGTGCTACATTGCACCAACTGTTGGACTTAGATTAGCACCCACGTAAAAGCTAAATTTCAATTTGCAAATGAGGATTTATCCTCGAATTCGCAAGCAATATGATCAATTTGCGTGAACTTGGCCGCCGATGGAGATTTCCAGGTGGAGCAGTCTTACTGCACAAAGGCGACTGTCGACCGGAATACAGTCTAACAGTGCAACCTCAGATCTCTCACTTTAAACGATTCCGACAAGAGCTTGACCAGATACCATGGCGTCATCATCAGTGGAAAAGCGTAGACCATGACCTGTACGTACACGCCACAACCAGTATGACGTTGTTTGCCGTCATCAGGCAAGTTATCTCGTTGTTTATCCTAGATCACTGTCGTTTAAAACAGTAAGAATGTTCAGGAGTTAAATCAATGGAGATTAGTAGTAAGGTTCGTGTTGAAATTGATTGTATGCATGCGTTAATGACATCTTAAGCATGAAATCAGCCAAAAATTTCACTAAGTTGCAGGTAGGCCTAGATACATTCACAAGGTCTGTCTGTAAACTGAAAATGAGGCAATAATTATGATAAGACTGCATCGTGATATACGCTTTAGTTCATTACTCGTGGTACTTAAGTTTTACATGGTAGTGAGTTGTAAGTGCGATTTCTATTTTCATTTCTCATCTGTTTAGGCCTGGGCAACCTGACAGTATCTTAGCCCACGTTGTTGTGCCGTACTTTGAGTGGATAAAGGCGTGTGATTTCGTACGTGGTGAAAGCTGTACAGGAGATGGGCACTGCAAAAATGTGAAATTTTAGGTAGTGAGCAAGAAATACGTATTAAAAATCGTAATGCGGTGTTTATATCCATATCACTTACACACCACCACCGGTTTATGACTGTTTACCGCCATCAGGTGGAGACAGTACGATCAGGTTCAGTGAGCGACTAGAATACCACTGTTAAATACAGTTCTTACAAAGAACCGCAAAGGGATACCTGGCTAAGCACTAAAGGCGCTTACAAAAGACCATATATTGTGGAGTTCATTTACTGTCTCCACCTGATGACGACAAACCGTCAGAAATTATTTGTGGTGTTTGAGTGATGAGGATGTGAGCACCACAAGACAAGATATTCTATAAGCGACTTGAGTGCTTGGTCAGACAACTTTGATTTTGTAATTGAACATCGATTCTTTAGAAAAAATACGAAGTGTTCAGATATATGCTATTGTATGAACAAAAATATAGTGAAGTTCGCAAAAAATTTTCATTGGCATTTAGGAGCATATTGCGTAACAGTATACAACACGTGCAAACGTAGTCAAAAGTCGGTGGATCAATAAAAATATTAAACTTACCTCTACTAGTCTGTTGCTGTGCTTCAATCGGTATCGAATTATTAGGTTGAAGCGGAGCAGATTGAGCTTGAGGCCATTGTTGTCCCCCAGGGTATGCATAGTATCCATAAGCAGCTGGGTTCCAGTTCCATTGAGGTTGACCAGAATTATCAGAACTAAGTGTATATGGCGGATAATATGAACCGTAGCCGTATGCGTAAGCTTGCTGGTACGCAGCTGGATATGCTGCATACGGGTACATACCAGTCACGTATGATGGCCAAGTAGGAGCTGAAGAGGAACTTACTGCTACAGAAGTAGCACTTTTTGCTTCGGTTCCAGGCGGTGATGGGGCCGATAAAGGAATTGGAGTGGAGGTAGTTGGGGGCCATTGATGGTTATAATCGAAAGTCTGTGGGGAGCATAATAAGCTAAAACTTTACTTGAGTAGCCGGTGCGGCTCCACTATCAGATGTGGCGGTATACGGCGAAGTCCAATGATTTGTAGAATTCCAGGGATTCATTAAAAGCAAGCTACAAAATCGAAACAAGGAAAAAGTATGTTTGAAGGAAATGATAGAGCCCATTATAGGGACAGACTAAGCACACTATAGATTGTTTCTATTCTGAATAGACCAGTTCATATTAGAGGTCCTTGACAATTTATTCAGATGTGCTTTTCAGTAATATTTCAAACACTCTTCATCATGAAGCACAAGTCTGCAACCAAAGTGCTAAGCAATATGAAGCAGAAAAAGCAGATAAGCAAACGCGTAAAAGAGAAAGAGGGCAAGCGGAACGTACAAATAAAAAGCGAAAAAGGAGCTTACTCTTGTACTTTCACTGCATGCGATTTTTATTTTGTTTATAAAATATGATACATGGTATCAGCTAAAAATTATGACACAATAAAACACACTGGCGAAACTGGCTTCGGTTTGCAGCCATATCTTGTAATATTTCTAACAAACTATTCGGTGGATTTTTTGGACTACACCAGGCAGACGAATACATCCCACTGAGCCCAGCGCTACGGTAAGTTTCTTTAGCCCCGCACGCCGCGCCATGGACTGACTACCTGGTCGTTTCTACTTGCTTCTGCCATGCTCTGCGAATAAGGCGCGGATGTGCAATCCTGCAGTGCTTTGTGCTGTGCGGCTAACACCGTGCTAAATTGATTGGCCAGAAGTAGTGAGCTGCATGCTAAAACTCGCTGGAGTCTCACTACCATTTCCTGTTTCTTTTTCTTACTCATATCTGTCTAGGCCTGGGCAACCTGACAGTATCTTAGCCCACGTGCAGTCTCGGGCTGTACGGCACTTTGCCTTGATCAGGCTTGTGCTTTCATTCATTCATGGTAAACTGTGAGGAGGCATTCTTAAGACATATCCCAACCATCGAAACCGAGCATGCATCAGCATTTTTCTCAGTCTGTTATCTTAGTCCTAACACCAGTTTGCAGACATCTATATTTGTAGCGCGATGTTGGTACCAACTGCGAGCAATCCTAGACAGGCGCCGTGTCAAAGACAAACAAAAACCGCTGGACATCTTCAGCTCGGCTAGACCAGGTTACGCAGAGTCGCACGCATGACTGCGTTGTACACTAATCATTTAGTATAGGGTGAAACAAATGACGAAATTTAGCAAATGCTACACTCGCATCGCGTACACGCTTATAAATTTCGTTCTCGAAACAACCGCCAGCAAAGATACAACTAACGAGGTATTCAAACCTATCGGAAAGTTCAAGATTGACACCAACACGCAGTTAAATTTGGAAGAGAGATCCTCGAGTCCTGGGTATCACCCCTCCCATCTACTGATGGTGAAGCCAGATGGCCATTAGGGTTCTTTCGAATTTAGTCCTCCCATACTGGCACAGCTACGAGGGGATTACTGAGTATCATAGCTGTTTTTACCCGCTGTCTTTTTCCGAGTTACGTATTCCCCTTTAGTTGCCGAGTACCAATGCTTAACGTAGCAGTGATTTACTATGCATTTCCACGTGGGGAGTTGTTTATCGCAATCGGTTACTTCCTCCGGTTTAGTGGTCGTGCTAGATTCATCGTGGCTCAATAAATAATTCGGGTGGCACCGACTATCATTCTTCGCGCTGTGTTTAGTAGGCCCTCGAGTTTATCGCAAATCTTGGCCGTTAGGACAATAGTATTTAGTCCGTACAATAGAATCGGAATAATAAAGCAGTTAATTAACTGTGCTTTAGTTTTAGTCCTGATTCCTTTTGCCTGCAGCAAGGGTCTAAGCGTTGTCAGGGCTCACCTCGCTTTGGCAATATTTGCTTGGACTGTACATGTAGTATCTTCTCTGCCATCAATTGTCGATCCAAGGTACTCAAATGTTTGCACTTTTTCAATTTCATGCCCATTTATTAGTACCTTCTTATCACCCACTTGGTTTGGTGGGGCAATTTCCATCCATTGTCTTTTCTAGTGATAACGACATTTTGTGTCGTTCCAGCTCCATACTGAGTGCTTTTAGCATTGTTTCTGCCTCCACCGTGGATTTGCAAATTAGACATAGTTCATCAGCATATTCAATGTGACTTAATGTCCATTCGCCTTCATCCGTGAGCGTGATGCCAGTGGTTAACGGCTCAATAGACTCTCGTAATATATCATCAAAGATAAGATTAAATAATATCGGTCTCACTTTGCTTACCTGCCGGACACCTCTTGTCATTTTGAATTCACGGCCTCCACGGAGGTACTCGGTTGGGGCGGTCATTAATTGTTTGATTGACTTAAGGGCTAGTTCCGAGCAGTTTCTTTGTATTAGTGCGTTTATTATTGCTTCATTAGGAAAAAAATGTTCACTGAAAATGAATGTTCAATTGCACGTCTTCAAAAGCAATGCCGAGCCCATGCTGTAGTCCCGCAGCCTTAATATAAGATTGACAACCTCAGTAACTTGATTCCCAGTGAGCTTTATTTAACAAGCATGCTATTACCGCAGCAAAAGATGCTATGTCGGCTAAGCTGTTTCTCGTGGTTAGAACAATATTCGCTATTCCGTTATTTCGGATGTACGCAACTACAGGCCAGTAAGCCTTTCTTTGCAAGTGCTGGGAAAAAATCATTCGGCACCAGGTATTTAAACATTTGGTAGCCATTTCCATACTATTTAATGCCCAGCACGGATTCTGGAAAGGAAGGTCCTGCCTAACCAATCTTCTAAGCTTTCTTGACTTGTGTGATAATAATAATAATAGTCGAAGTCTGCTATCTTGATTTTCAAAAGGCATTTGACTCGGTGAACTATAGGTACCTTCTGCACAAACTAAGTATATGTGGCGTCACAGGTGACCTACATTGATGGTTAGACAGCTTCTTAACTAATCGCACTATGTTAGAATTGCAGGGGAGTGCTCGCAGGAATCACTGATTCTCAGTGGAGTGCCTCAAGGCTCGGTGCTTGGTCCATTACTTTTTTCTTATTTTTGTAAACGACCTGGCAGCGTGCTTGAGTTCACGCTGCTTCCTGTTTGCTGATGATGTTAAGATCCTAGGAACCGACAGTAGAGATACGCTTATCTCTGATTTAGAAAAAGTAATCGAGTGGACAAAGACCTGGGACTTGCCACTAAACTTGGGGAAGAGCTGTCTTCTGACGACTGATTTAGCGACAACCCAACTAGAAGTTGGTGAAGGAACTATCAGAATAGGGGCTGCTCAGAAAGTGAAGGATCTTGGCATTACTGTAACAGGCGATTTCAAATGGGCTACTCAATGTGCCGAAGCTGCAAACAAGGCTCGCAGAGAATTGTTCAGACTTCGCTCAGCGTTATCTTGCCGAAAACCTTCAATCTTCATTCCTTTATACAAAGTAGTCGTACTTGGAATACTGCGTTCAATCCTGGGCACCGTACTTAAAAAAGGATATAGCATGTCTCGAAAGGGTTCAGCGCCTTGCGACTAGGATGGTTGAGGGTCAGGCAGGTAAAACCTATGAGGCTAGACTCAAGGACCTCGGTTTGTTTTCACTACAGAGACGGCGGCTGCGAGGTGACCTAATATAAGCCTTCAAGATTCTAAAGGGTCTTACGGCTGATAATATTACTGATATCCTTAAACTTGCCCCTAAAGCAGCTACAAGGGGTAATTCCATGAAACTTCTTAAGAGTAGGCCCAGGTTGCTGGCACGTGAGCACTTTTTCAGCAACCGTGTGGTCAACTTCTGGAACAAGCTCCCAGATTGTATAGTAAGCCTCCCAAATGTGTTGAGCTTTAAGAGGGAATTAGACGTAAAATGGTCTATCATATTTCCGCACATTGTCTAATAAAAAACTTTTAAAAAAACGTATTTTTTTATTTTCATCATATCTGTCTAGGCCTGGACAACCTGACAGCAAATTAGCCCACATGCAGTCTATGATTGTTTCACTTTACCTCAACTAGGCTAGTGATTTCATACACCACACATAGTTCACGCATATTAGTGCATTGTTTCCTGAATAGCTGACCTCTCACCGTGCTGGTGAAGAGAAATTCTACCTTACTTTCCAGATATTCGGAATCAAGAACGTGTGAGAAGTACGAACTGTATACTCGATATCGAAGTGCCGGGTGCTCAACCGCTTACCGTCGAAGGAAATCTGGGCGCGTGATTGGCTTTTAGCCACCTTCAGCCCTGTGCAACTTGAACTTGCAGTCTCAACGTGGAGAGGACCTAAAAATAAATTAGTTAAAACGACCGAAACAAATGTTCATCGGTTTGAATGAATTGAGGACGGTGATTTTATAATATCGAAGTGTCGCAACTGATAGGAATAAATAATTGCTGAGCAGAAAGGCACGTCTATCTCAGAAGCGTTCGAGATAGTTTCGACAAATTTACATGGTATATAACAAAGTATCAAAATGTCAAGATTTATATCAACTACAAGTTTTTATGGCGCCGCAGGACACTAAAATCTAGCTTTGGTTAAAACATCGTTGGTGGACTTTACGTGTCTAATTAAACACAATTGCCAAAAAATCATAAAAACGTTCCACAAACGAGCGCCAAATTAACATAGAGATATTTAAAACAACTTTAAATCATACGTCATCGTCGAATATCTGAACAACAAATTGCTAATCAACTAATTACATTTCTTTATTCTCGATTATTGAAATAATTCGAATGAAATAATTAGGCATCGCTCAAATAATTTATAACATAAGCTAATCCCGATAAATGACTTATATTCAGTTCAGTTCAGTTCAGTTTGCACTGTACAGTATGTGGCTGACAAGACCCATCGAGCGTCCAGAAATTCTTTCAGTGGAAAGCTGCAGAGAAGCACCCACCACTGCAAAAACGTTTATTCTTTTTGTCTATTTGAAATCTTCGCCGATCGCGAAGCCAAGAGATTATCCGAGATGGAAAGCCGCAATCATTCACTTAAAATTGCTAATAAGCGATGTTAATTAAACTTCAGCGTACACTGTTCAGTCTCAGAGTGATAAATATTTTGGACCAGTCGTCTAAAAGAACCTATAAAATGCAGTTTTTCAGAAGTTTCATGCAAGTACACAAGAGCAAATGAGGTAAGTTTTTTCATTAATACTCCTACGTTCTTACGTTTTTTCACATAAAAGTTATTGATTGTAAAACCCATTCCATTATTTCATTAAAAATCGGCACTATTAAAAATCAAATTTTACTTTAAATTATTAGCTAAATATTTGCTACAAATTTTGGGGGCATAATTTCATCTCTGATACATCATAGCTCTTCTCAACATACGCCCAAATCTGAACTTGAGTTAAGAGATCAAGCCAATTACCAAAAAGAATCTATATTGGCAGAATCCAATATCACAAATGAGAAAATAATTTTCCTTCAGCATTCGTTTAAACGTGATTGAAAAATGCGCTGTCGTTTATCGCAAGTGTGCTGAGAAAATAAGAGCTTCGAATATATTGCCTTGAAATTTCCTATTTCTCTCAAGTATTGAAGTATCAAAAAATTCGTTATAGATAATCCTTACAATTAATAAATTTGAATTTGAAGGTCAACATGGACGTTTGCTTCTTATGATATTTTGATATTGTTGTGGATATCCGATCTATTTCAAGATTAATACAAGATTTTTTATTCCATTTTCAACGGATTTGAACATGGTTACGACTCGTAAATCTGCAAAAGGAGATCATGCAGCACCGACTGCAAGGAAGCCTCAAGAGAATGCGGGCTCCACTGCTCACTCTAGGGATTCTTGTCTGGTTTGTTCGAAACAGGTCGCCGATAACGCAAAAGCTGTTTAATGTGAAATTTGTTCAATGTGGATACATATTCGATGTGGTGGAATGAAGCCGGAGATGTATCGTTGGCTTCAGAAAAATTCATGCGATATCATTCGCACGATATGTAAGATATGCCTTCCACCGACTGGTTTTCAGCTCGCAAGTGGTCAGCTTCAAATTGACACGGCTTCTGCTAAGACCTCTGAAGGTATTGATGGGGGGATTATAAATAGTGGCTCACCCTCGAAGAAGGATAACCACCACACATCTTGTGTACAGCAAGTTTGCGTGCAATCTGAAGATGTACGCACATTTGCGGAAGTGGCTTTCTCGCCTGTACTCAGTTCCAAAGACGGAGTTAATTTTGCCGGTGCAACGAACGTTCTTGAGTCCAAAGAGGTCCAGGAACTATCACAGCTAGATGAAACTATCAAGAATAAACACCAGAGCTTTACCACTGTTGAGAGTAGAAAATCCTGTATCATTCTTCACAATGCGCCGGATCAAACAGGTGCGTTGACGATAAACAGGTTAAACAGGAACGCGATTTCTTAAGTTCTGCTCTTGCCATCCTTTTCGACAAAGGTGAAAATGGTGTGACGGTAGCACAGCGTTTCGTTTA
This sequence comes from Atriophallophorus winterbourni, assembly GCA_013407085.1. NCBI lineage: Eukaryota > Metazoa > Platyhelminthes > Trematoda > Plagiorchiida > Microphallidae > Atriophallophorus > Atriophallophorus winterbourni. The sequence goes on along the minus strand of JACCGJ010021957.1, from coordinate 57,969 downwards.
GGCCGCAGGCCAGCGCCAGGTGATCGCTCAAGACCGTTAAAGATTGTGTTAGACTCTGCTGTGCAAGTGACCTTACTGCTAAAGAGGGGCTACAGGTTAAAGGGTAGTGAACTTAGACTCCTGCGTGATCTCTTTCCAGAAGATCGTGTGAAAATGCGAAAAGCTACTCAGGAGATTAGCGAGCGCAGAGCATGGGTGAAACTAACTTGCGCATTGTGGGTTTTCGGGTTGTGAGGATGAGGCCAAAAGTTCGTTGGGAACCTCTGACGATAGGCATTCGGAGGGATCTGGATCTTCGAAAGTGATATATTTTAATGCGAGGAGCTTAAGAAACAAACTAGATGAACTCTTTGATCGGATTAGACAGGACCCTCCAGCGATCATTGCAGTGACGGTAACCTGGCTCTCACCTGAGCAGGATGATACCGAGCTGGCCCTACTTGGATATAGACTCTTTCGCTCAGATAGAACAGACGCTAAAATCGGTGGTGGGGTTGCCTTTTATTTTCGACAACATATTTCCGTCGCAGTGTTGGCTCGCTTCCAGCAGACTGCCGGTATGGCGGAGGGTATATGGTGCCGTATATGGACTGCAGCTTCATTTGCCACGATAGGTGTCGTTTATCGTTCGTCCAATACTCAGACAGATACTCTGATATCACAGATATGTCAGTATGGTAGATCCTCAAACTTCTTGATTATAGGGGATTTCAATGCTCCTAGTATCGATTGGACTTCGCTAGATGAAGGTTCTGGGTCATTCGAGCGGGACTTATTGGACGCTGTGGTTGATGTGGGCCTCGTGCAGCATGTTTCACATCCGACCATAGTAGGGCCTACAAAGGTGTGAGTCCATTTTGGACTTGATATTAACTCCCACGCAGTCCGATATTACTCAGCTTCGGACTGAAGCTCCATTAGGCTGTAGTGATCATGCCACCTTAAGTTTTATTTGGAAACGCAATACTGGCTGGGTACCAGATCCAATTCCCACGAAAGAATTTTTGGGAGGCAGACGCGGGTAGGTCATGGGATGTTGCTTAATCTCTCATTTGGTCTTTCGATCAATCGGCTGAGGTTAAAGATTGTTGGCTGGTGATGCGTAATAATATTTTGACAGTTATTGAGGTGGCTCTTCTGTTGTCCACACGTTGTCGTAAGGCGAAAGGTCCCCCTTGGTTTGATTACGAGATAAGAAATCTTTTGCGACAACATCAAAAGCTCTGGTAAGTCGGAAAAAACGCATCGGACTATGACAATTATCGGCAAGCCAGAAACGGCATTAAAACGCAGAAAACGTATGTTGTACGAGCCGCGATTGGTTGACGAGTCTACTTGTGCACCACAACGGCTATTCGCATACATTCGTCGCCGCACAAAGGCGTCGCTGTATATTCCTAATTTGATAAATACTAATGGGGTATGCATTACTGAGGATGTTTTGAAAGCTAAGGCCATGGCTAAGCAGTATGCCTCCGTGTACTTTCTACAAGACAGTGATCCCCTTCTATCTCTAATAACAGTGAGGTGCAGTCTGATCATGATGTAGATTTAGAGACTGTTAGACTCCTGTTGGAACAGTTAGACACATAATACGCGCCAGGACCAGAGAGTATTCATCAGTTGGTTTTACGAGCACTATCAGAAGTGTTGTGCGTTCCGCTGGTGAGGTTGTTTACGAGTGCGGACCCTAGTAGTCCCGCTAATTACAGACTGGTCACATTGACTTATGTGATCGGTAAAATTTTAGAGAAGCTGATCAGAAGAAAAATAGAGCACTTTCTTTGGAGTGTGGGCGTTCGCGTCCACAACAACATGGATTCACCAAAAATCGCTCATGCGTCAGTAATCTGCTCCTGGCGCGAGAACGTTAGTGTGCTTTGACTGATTCTGGTCAAGCGGTCGATGTCATTTTTATCGACTTCAGTAAAGCATTCGACCGCGTGCCCCACTGCCGATTGCTCGTCATGCTGGAGGGTTTGGGTATTTAAGGTTGTCTACTCAAGTGGATCGAGCCATTCATCTCAGGGCGGTCAAACCGTGTAGAGTTGAATGGAGTTTTGTCTTCAGAGATGATAGCAGGCTCCGGAGTGCCGCAGGGATCTGTCCTTGGCCCATTGTTATTCAAAATTTTCGTGAATGATATTCCGGACGCGGTACCGATCGATTGTCTTTTATTCGCGGATGATCTGAAACTGTGGGCCTTTGTCAGTTTCTGCGATGGCCACAAGCAACTGCAACAAGCAGTTGATGACGTTATCAGTTGGACACATCGCCTATCAATGAGGACAATTATCATGCGCATGAACTCTTATGCCACTGGTGGTGAATACTTTCTTGAAGGTAAGCCTATTAGAGCGGTGACGTTCGAAAAAGACTTAGGGATTCTGATTATGGATTCCTTGAAGTCGAAGGCTGACACTTGTCGCAGAATAGGCAGCGCTACCAGGATGCTCTGGGCAATTCGACGTTCATTTGCGTCCATTTCCCCGCAAATGTTCCAGACACTTTTCTCTGCGTACATTCGTCCTCTGTTGAAATATGGGCTCCCTGTTGCATTTCCTCAGTCTCAAGGTAAATGCGACTCCTTGGAGAGGGTACAAAGGAGGGGCACTAAGATGGTTTGTGTAATGCGCCAACTCGCGTACGAGGATAGGAGGAGCTTACTGAAACTCTACCTCCTAGAACTTTGAAGGGAAAGATATGACCTGCTTTTGACACACCGTATTCTTCTCGGTCAATATGGAGATGAATTCATCCAGTACTTCCGATTAGTAGGTGAGTCGAGGACTCGGGGACATGACTTTAAGTTGCAGAAGCCTAGAAGTCTGAAGCTGAGTAATGCGAGCACGCTATACACACGGGTGGTGAACACATGGAACTCTCTACCGAAAGGGCTCCTGTCTCTACCATCTGAACAGCAATTCAAAGTGCTTTGGATCAGCATTTGTTGAGACGGATGGACTTGATCCCCATGGTGATATAGTGGTTTTCCTCTACTCTCAGGATTTGCCTTGTCAGCAGAAGTCACCCATGTCTATTATTGTGATGAAGCTTAAACGGGATTTTATCCCTTCTGCTTTCGATTCAGAAAAAGAAGAAGAAGAATATTGTTTCAGACAACATGCAACGTGAAAACCTCACTAAGCGGGATATTGTATGAATTATCAGTCCAGCGAGATTTAAATGCATACTCGCACCCCATTTCAGAAATGTCGCTTATTTTAGCTGTTGTGATATTTTTAATTTAAACTGGACTCAATAGAGGATCTTTATAGTTTAACTATTTTTAGTGTGGCTTGTGGATTATTTTGTTTAATTATAATAACCTTATACCGAAAATATCGAATTAAGTTCAAAAATAGAATTGGTTCAAAAGGCATCTGATGTATGGCAGCAAGGGGATGAGGCCTATTTTGTTTAATTTATTACAAGATGGTAAATAATTGATGTAGACTGAAAAACCTCTGTACTGCCAACGGTGATAAAGAATAAAAATGCATGCTTATATTAGCAAACTGGTCCATTGTGTTTTGGATCATTTAACTCAAATATTAGACCGATCGCATAAACATTAATTTTAAGTTTGGATACTTGATTTGTTTCAAATATAATACAATAAATTGCTTCAACTGCCTCATTTTCGACAAGTGATCAGCAATTTTATAGTGATAGTATGGTGTTTTCTGTACATATTTTGTTCGTCTCAATGACTTTACACTTTTGACATTGTATGCATTCTTTGCGAAAAGAATTTTCTTGCCGCTCGGAGTTGTTCATCTCATCTCATTTTATATACACGCAGCATGGTTGGAATTCTGACTGTCAGTTATTTTGGAATATCGTTTGCTTGTTCAAAATGAGACGATACATATTTGAGTCGTGCAATTTTCACAGGTCTGCCGCGGTGGTATTTGTGATAATACTTTGAGGTCTGTACGTAATCTGTCACTCACCAATCCGCGGGGAATCGTTTTACAATTGGATTGAAGAAATGTTGTGAGTAGATACATTTGCATTTATATATCTATATATATGGTCAAACATCAGGTCGAGCAGCACATCGTCTCTCGCGATCCACCAGTCTTTGCCAAGCCGCGTAGGCTAGCATCCAACAAACGAACTATAGCCGAACTAAAATTCAAACACATGATGGAGCTAGGAATCATCTATCCATCGACTTCGTCGCTGTGAATGGTGGAGTAGAGCACCAAAAAATAAATTGAAAATGAATTGCTCTTAATTTTTGCCTTAGCTGACTTTCACTTCTTTTAATTTCCATCCTTCTTTAACGGTGACGTTGAAATAGTATCATTCTAAATATTATTCACCACTGCTTCTGTCAACTCTTCGTAGAAATCTGATGATAAGCAAACCTACAACTACATTAACTGGAATCTACTGTCAGAATTAATAAGAACAGAAGACAGGAGCCGATTCTTCCACTCTAGTTATTTCACAGAGTTCTCTTCAACATTTCATTCACAAATGAAAGGTTTACAAATGATGGCGTTATATAAGCTCTTTAGGCGCACAATATTAACGAAAGCCCATAAAATAGAAAAGAAAATAATGGAGCGGCATTCTGTTGCTGTAAAAACGCATGACATTTTTCGCTCTACTTCTTTCTTATGAACTATCAAGAAGTCGCAGATATGTTTTAAATAACACACTTAGATGCGACGAAAACAAAGCTCTTATTAGCCAGGATGAGATGAAATCACTAAGTAAAATTTTCAAGTTAAGATAATCCAACTCACCCAGCAACATAGATTTTTTTTATTAAATATTGTACTTCATCCGTAGTTGAAACAATTATTAGTTCACCTGATGATATCTGTGAAGAATTCCCTTCTGAATTTTAACTCTACAACAATTCAAACTACGTTTATACAATCAGTCAACTTCCATTGCCTAAAACACTGAATACTTTGTGTATACTCCTGAGTGGCATAAGTAAATTCTGTCAGCAATCAACTGTCAGTCTTAAGCATGACACAGCAGGCATACCTCCAGCCATATGCAAGATGGGTAGCAAAGATTTCCAACTTCTCTAGCTGGACTTATTCAACGCATCTATCAAATCTGGTACCTTTCCGGTAGAATGACAACAGTCCGTTGTTATACCCAGATATTAATCTGGCTCGAAATACTAAGTCACGAAATACCGACCGATAAACCATACAGCTTTCTTATCAAGATTATTTGAAAAAATTGTAAAGAAAGCTATGCTAGAATACCTGACACCTAGTATCTTTTCTAAGACAAAGCGCGGTTTCCTTAACAAAAGATCCAGCATCACCTGCCAGCTAGAAAACTTAGACTGCATTACAAGCTCAATTTAAAATGGTGTAGCAGTGATAGTTGTCTTCCTTGATAGAACTAAATCTTTCGACACAGTACTGCATAAACTATTACTATCTAAGCAAATTTTGTTTGGTATAGGTGAAAATCTTCTTACTTGGCTCACCTTTTCTCTTACAGTTCGCACATACTGCGTTGATGTCAATAGTCACAGATCGTGCACCCTGCCGATACCAAGTGGCGTGTTACAAGGCAGTGTTTTAGGTGCATTACTTATTCTCCTATATACAAACGCTGTACATACTATCACATCTCATAGTAAACTATTTTTGTTTGCGGACGACATGAAAGTAGCCATTTTCCCATCTTCAAAAGCACAAGCTTACATTGCGAGGCTGAACAAAGATTTGGCTGCACTATCTGACTGGGGTGAAATTGATGGTCTCTCATTCTCTGTAGATTAATCTAAGTTACTGAATTTAAGATGTATTATTCCTGATAGATCAATCCTTCTTTTTAGTAAGCCCATTCGAATTATCGATCGCACACGTGATCTTGGGTTGAGATACTCTGCATCGCTCATATTCAAAGAGTATATACATCACGTGATCTTAAAGACGAAGCAGAATGTAAATAGGATTCATAAGTTCTTCACTCTCTCACATTGTAAGTTAGAACTATATAAACTTTTCACTATACATCTCTTTGATTACTGTAATATAATATATAGCAGTATAAACATAACCAATAGCATCGTTTTTGAAAAAGCACAACGTACTTTTACCAAATCAATCATTGGATATAGCTCGAATCAATCGTATAGAGAATGATATAATCTTCTTATGTTAGAATTATTATGGTCATGTAGAATTAGACAACATAAAACTGTTTTTCAGAATAATATCCTCTGATAGTATATGATATAAATTCGACTCTTTGATTCCGACCAGGTACTAGGTATAATCTAAAAAATCAAGATAATATAGTGGAACTACCTAGATTCTGCATGATAGTAAGGAGAAACTTTTACCTAAATGAGTGGGTAAACCCTGGATATTTTCCGAAAAACATAGAACTTTGTGCCTCGCTACATGATATTAAATCATAATAAGATTCATTGCTTAAAGTCGAAAAATTAACGAAACTCTTCACCCTAGATAATTCACTAGACGAACTATATAATCATAACATTCCTGGATACTAAGAATGAAATTAGTTGTACAACTGTCATAATGAACATTTATTTGTCCCCTTAGTATTTATCTTCCAGATTACTCCGTTTACATTCACGTGAACATAAATGGCATATAGACAATACCACACTGCCTCCCACAATCTTCTACGAATATCCACGAAAAAACGGTATCCATATGAAACAAATATATATTTCAACAATGGTCACGTCTGTCGAACTTCAATATTCTTCGGGATTTTTTTCCCATCATTACATTACTTTATTCGGTATAATAACAGCTCACATATCGAATTTGTGTAAAAATGATTGATTACCGCTTGCCTTCATTATTTTAACGAACAAAAAATAATCCCTTGCACGCATGACCTCGGAAATTTAATAACCATTGCACATTGTTGGCTTTGTGTATACAAACAATTCGATAGTTTTTTTATCATGATTAGCATGTCTTGGAGATCCAAGAGTAACACGTTTATTTATTTATTTGTTAAGAAAGTTCACGGATAGCTTTTTACGAATAAATAACGGAAACGTTTTTCAGAAATGTCGATAGTTTGGTCAATTGAAACTTCCAGAATTCTTCTTTATCTTGATAGCCGACTGAGTGTGAAGTCCTTTTGAAACGCGTCTTTAATCTATTTGCATCCTATTCCATGAGAAACCTAGGTGAATAAATCCTGTCCAATGCTTTACAACTTCTCAGTGCTTTTTAAACAATATATTTTTTTTCTATTTGCTCGATCTGGTTTTCCGATTTTGCTACAACAACCCCTTCCGAAAACGCATTCCACAATTCAACAACTTTTTAGAGATTGTGAATCCTTGTTTTAGGCGTAATATGTGATGAGTTAACAACAAGTCACAGCGTGCACGACAAATGCTAAGCGATATGAAGTTGAGGCGCTGAACTCTCTCCGCATAAGTATTTTATTTTAATACTTGTAGAGATTTAGTCACCTGCCGTCGAACTTTTTCTAGCTGGTCATGCTTTCCCTTTTTCTTGTAAACCATATTTCAGAACTGGTCCCACGTATGGTAAATAAGGAAAGCGAAACACTTGTTGTGTAATTGCTGAGGACGACCGACTAATTGCTAACTATGCGTGGTGTATGGCACCGGGTTAATTATTAGAATCCTTCGCGGATTTAAGCGACCGTGTCACAATTATACACGGGTCACGTTCAATACTAAACCCATTACAATTGATGATCTACGAGGAAGTGCGTACTTTTAATATTAATTAGCCCCGAAAGCATCACTACGCATTTATGTCGGTTGACAGTCAGCTGGTAATTTAACGTCCATTAAAGCAAATTGTCTTATTCGTTTTGTAAAACCGTACAATCATCAAGAGAGCTTAGGATACCCCAAAGTTTGAGGTTATCGGCTGAAATAAGTCAATGCTGATTAAGCTAGTGTGAGAGGTCTTGGCGTACAATTTGAAAACTGACGTGCCGATAACAGATCAATTAAGGTACCCAGAAGTTGCACATGTAATCGGCGAGTTGAATCAGTTAACCTCAACTTGAATATAATGGTCAATAAGGAGACATTTAATTTAATTTAAAACAAGTCACGTTACACTTCATACAGGTAGCTTGAGCAATAAACCTTTGAATGTGACACGGTCAAATTTTCACTGAAATCAATAAAGACAGCGAGATGGCTCAGATCAAATTCATTACACCAGTGCTCGTGAGCAGTTTTGAGGTTGGATACACACGATCGTTCTTGAGTAAAACCATGCTGAGCTTATGTTACTTGACTGGCTGTGAAGCGAAAATCAACTAACTGCTTTCAGCCATCGCTCCATAGTTTTCTGAACTACCGACATGAGGGTAACGGTTCGTTAGTCAGCCGGATCAGTGGTTTTACCGCTCTTGTACATTGGTTTGACAATGCCATACTTCCGAACTTTTGGTAATCTACCACACCTTAGGGATAAACATAAGTTTAACGCAAGTGGTTTATGTATGATACTCGCCAATACCTTCAAATTCATCGGGTGTATCCAATCAGTACCACGTGCATGAATGTACATCAAGTCGCCTATGTAAATACTGCACCGTCTCCGGCGAGATCATCATGTCCGGCATATCGGCGCTGCATTCATTGAGCAGTGAAATGGAAAATTTCTCCTCTGTGTAAAGCAAAAAATACTGAGCTGAGAAAAAAATAGATTTACGATTGTCTCCATGTTCTGTCAAGCCTCACCATAGATATCAAGTGGGGAAAACATTGAGAAGCTTTGGTTTTACGTATTATCTACGCAAACAAGCGTTTCGGCACTGCTATCAACCAAAAAACGAATTTTGCAATTCTCCATTTTAGCGTTTTATTTAGATGCATTTGTCTTGGATAGGTTTTTAGGCTTGATAATAATCTGGGCATCCACTAGAAAAAAACCTCAGCCACGAGGGCTTTCTTTTCTTCTGCTATCAAACCAAGGCTGCCTTTAGGGGATCTCCTATTCATCAATAAAGCGCGGTTATCAAGCGATATGATTTTACCCAAAAGGTTTAAAAACAAGTATCAAAATTATTGGACGCTGGAGGGACCAGTCAATTGAGTCTGCAGACGTTATTAGACTATCTAATTTCTAATAGTTTCTCCGAAAAAAACTATGTATTTGTGGATATGCCCACTTTGTCTCCCATTTCACGTGAATTTACGTTTGTATAGTACCAGCAACGTTTGATTTATTATAAATCAATTGTGATTCAATCATTTGTAATGTATACGAGGGATTAAACTGTCCGAAATCTATGTATTTCAAACAACCACTATCACAAAATTTCTCATCATTTGTACAAGTAATCATATTGTTCACATCAATACTTCAAATGCAACTTTTGAAAATGTAACGGAAGTTAATTTGATCAAATGCTCGATATGAAACTCATTTCATTGCCGGTTATAATTCCATTTCATTTAACACCATTCATCCTACTTGCATCGGGTTATCTTTGTCAAAAGTGCTTTTAATTGCACAATTATCATAAGCTAAGCAACATTCTTGTTGCTTAGCATTATTTTTTTGTTGCTAAGGCTAGTTTTTTTTATCGAGGAATTTGCTCATCAATAACGCCCAAAACTTGGACTTTTCCAATCTTATAATAATTAAAATTATATATCATTTCATATATCTTCATTTCATTTAGAGAAAATATAAATTAATGACATGCACGCGAAAATTAATTTCTACCATAGAATTCATTCATATCTGATAATCCTTTTCTGTTCAATTTTACTTGTGTGGTTTTATTATTTTATTGTCGTTTTGTTTTAATCTATCAGAAAAATCAATTCTTGCCGTTAAAAATATGAATATGATTATTTAAAAACTGGACTGTAATATTATAGATTTGGATTGTGTCACGTCAGCCAGGAATCAGCGTGTTCATCAATCTTGAAACTGCTGTAAACATAGCATATCTAGTATAATTGCGGAATTGTATTATTCTCTGTGTGAAATCACTGAGCTAGTTGTTAATTTGAACGTTTTACAAAATTCTTATTTTGTCACTAAAACAAAAAATGAATCGTCTTTTCTCTCATAGGTTTGGTTACACAAAGCGTTTTATGCGTAAAAGCACTTTAAGTTTATCTGACGTTATGGGTATTTCGAAGACCCTTTTAAGTGTTTATATCTGATATGTTCAAGCTAGTTTATGGCTCATATATCAGACCTCTTTGAATTCGAATGTCAGTCTGCTCTCAATTTTCGAAAGGAAATCAAGCAATTTTAGAAAAAGTTCAGCGGAAAGCCATTAGGATGTGGAAATGTGTCCACTGCTTGCCTACGAAAACAAACTTGTGACCTTGCGTTTCTATTTATGGTAGTCTCAAATTAGACTCTTTGACGTCCTCGTAATCGCCAAATTCTTCACGGGGTCACTTGCCGACTTTACAGATTTTTTCTCTTAGATGGAAGATGAGAGAACTCGTAATCATACATTGAAGTTTGAAAGGCGGGGGACGCTGTGACTTCACATTGTTTACTTGTGTAGTCAACAATTCGAACGCATTACCGCAGATTGCTTAGCTGATGGAATAAAAGGTGACGTTCGCGACATATTCGAACTCCTGTCGTTTTGATGAACAATAGTGAGCCGATCTTGTTGTCTTCTCGGAGGCTCCCTTTTTCAGGAAAGCTGTCGTTTCGGAGGTCAATAATCAGTCTCACGCTCTTTGCTCTTACAGAAAAGAGAAAATAGATTGAAATGTTATTAATTGCAAAGATTTTTCAAGCATATTCATGTATTTTGTTGTGCAATGAATTTATACACTAGATGTAACGACAGGCTATACTGAGAACCTGAATTCGTCTCCTTAGTATTCCGCTAGGAATATAAGCAAATTTGTTTTCGGAGAACTAGACGCTGTAGCTGACATAGTTGCACCCGCGATTGAATAGACTAATGGTAACAAATGCTTCTATCAATGCATTTCTCTCAGTATATATTATTTCTATCATACAGCGCACAATCAAATAATACGCCTACAGTAACGTTTTAAATAGGCACAGAAACCAATTTCTTTATTTAGTCATTGTAGTAACTTGATATTTTGCTACTACTTAATCTCTTTTGATTAAAGACGAAAATAGTTCGAAACCGAACTGCAACAGCCTGGCAGCTGTTAAACAAGTAAAATTACGTCACCTGTAGAGCTTTTTGCTGAAGGAATCGGAGATAGGCAATGACCCCATGGGCATGTTTGAAGCGTCGCTGAGCTGAATGTATTCATTTCCAGATTTATAATTCAGAATCATGCTATTTGTAGCTGCATTCCTATTGATGAATTTACATATATAATCAGCGACAGCCCATAATTGTTCAGTGATAAATTTCTGTGATACATTTATCTGGTTGTGTAAATACCTTGCATTTTAAAGTTCCCATATAAAATCTAAATAAGGATTCAATACCTCGAATTTTTCTACCTAAATTATTTGAGTATACTTGTGTTGACCACAATAATATCCTTGTTGTTTTCATAGTGTAAGTCTAGTAGCTTCTTATTGGTTTCCATTTTTAGAAATCATATAATTGGGCCTGATTGCTCTATCTTTAATAAAGCATTAATTTTCTAATTCCTTATCAGGTCGTTGTGATCCATAAAGGGTGCCTATCATCGGTTTTCTTAGGATGTGCAATCGTACAGTACTTCTGTGTTGTGCGGCTAACACTGTGCAAAATTGATTGGCCAGGGGAAGCGAGCTGCATGCCGGAACAGGCTGCAGTCTCACTACCATCTTTATTCTTTATTCTCTATTTTTATATCTGTTTAGGAGTGGGCAACCTGACAGTAATATTGCTCAAGTGCAGTCTGACTGTGCGGCACTTTGAATGGATCAGGCTTGTGCTTTCATACCATTTCTTAGGATGAAGCTGCATAGGTGATATGATTTTACCAACTTAAAAGTGCTAGACTGCCAGAGTTATTTTTGTGACAATTGTTGCTACTTTTACACCTGTTTTTAATTTGAATTTCAGTTAAGTACATTTTCTTAAATGCACAACTGCTACTGATTCGGAGGGTCCCTGATACTAGTCATACTACCCTAGCAGCCTCGCATAATAATTTTATTATCTTTTCGTCCACGCTGTCATTGAAATTAAGGTCACTTTTTGCAATAGATTTTCTGTACGGATTTGCAATGGTGCAATACTTCTGTACTTCGCAGCTGAAAAGCGTTGTTAAATGGATTTGCAATTGCTACTCAGCTGTATACAGAAACACGCTGGAGTCTCACTTCAATTTCCTCTTTCTTTTATTTGTCAATGTCTTGGCAACCCGATAGTAACTCAGGTCACGTACAGTCTCTGACTGTGCAGTACTTTGCCAGGATCAGGCTTGTGATTTCATATAATAAGTTTTTTCGTTGATTCAAACGGAGAAGGAACTCAGATGAATTAAGTCAAAATGATATTTTTGGATTGTTTCTCTATTTGTTTGCTTCTTTCATGTAGAACGACAAACCAGTAGATTTGCACTTGTCTATCGTTAACCAGAACGTTCGGGACAAAACAACCGATTTTACACCTATTTCCTATAAACGTTTTAGGAGTAATGTTTAGTTTTTTTTGACATTAGGCCGAAGTGACTATAGTTGGGTTTAAGATTTATGCGTTGACCAATATGTTCTCACCTGCTCTCATTCAAATGATTGGTGTCACAAACGTGTATGATTTGGAAAAGCTTAAGACTGTTATCAGTAACCAATTTGTTTGGTCTCCACATAATGTTCTTCCCGCTGTGACGTTAGGTCATGACAAGGGTTAAATTGACTCGAGATTTCAAGATTTTTCTATTATGCTTGTAATCATAAATACGCGGAATAGCTCTCCACTTCCTGTTATCCTTAATAACTTAATCGAGATCTAAAGGCGTGTCAGTTGATAAGAGACCTGACAGTTTTCGAAGTCATAATGAGTTAACTTTGACTTGCTTCGATGCGATTTTTGCTTAGACCACGCTCCATTCGTATCTCGTGATGATGATTTCAGAACCGGATTCGAGCTACATGCAATGGTGAAGAGTTTATGACTACTATCGGTTAATAATTCTAGAGTGTGATCAAAGCCTATGCAGGTATTACAGGAAAACCATAATTTATTGACACTATCACACCATTTAGAGATTATGATGGTGTGTAAGACAGATTTTTATGTATGACGGGCTTAATCCTTGAAGTAAGTGAATGAAGAGTATTCGATGTGTTGACGTCCTATTCCCAGAGAACCAAAATGCTACGGTAACAAACAAGTGTACCTGAAATATTCTCTTGTTCATCGCTATGGTGGCTGCTGAACCTTCATTGATATCTAGTGACTAAAAACTCGTAACTCAACAGACGGTTGAATATTCTTTCTTGCAAAACCACTAATAGTGTTAGAACACGAATTATCGGAACCATCTGACATGAACATTGCCAAATTGCAATGCTTCATTTTGGCGAATGCATGTAAAACGGTGCAAGCCTTGAGCAGCACGTCAGAGAGACGCCAGAAACACGAATCCACAATTTTGGAAGAATGTACTTGTTGGATTGAAAGTATACAGTCCCTGTATTTTTACTGCAGTATTGAGGACTGGTAAACCAAGATCGAACTTAAACGTTATTCAATGCTGTTCCCAAACAGCAATTGGGATTAAAGCGTAGGATGGATTTGTAGAATCGATTAAAGTGATTTAAAGTCACTCGGACACAAATTCAACTCTTGAAATAAAGAATTCTGATGCTTGAGTGAGAAAAAGCAAACCAAGATACGAACCCGTTATGAAAATATGGCATTATGAAGATGAATGACAATTTATCAAGGCCTACTTATTGTTGTTCTCGCAATAAGTCATTCATCGGAGGGACGCGTTTTTATCTCCGAAGAGTTCTTCAAGCCACATATATAACAGGGCTTTACCATACAATAAAATCGATAGCGATTGGGTTGGAATGAATATCAGACGATCGCTGTGAGATTTTAAAGTGCGAACACGGAAAGAAGTGGGTTTTGGCCATCATTTTCTGAGTGCCTATTTAAATCCGAAATGAATGAGCGACCAACAAGTCTGTTGCTGAGAGCTGTAGGCACAAAATGCTCTAATAACTGAACTCAGAATATTTCTGTCAAGTAATTTAGATGCTTTCAATTTACTGATTGCAGCCGCGCCCTGGTTAACAGTGAGAATGCCTGGCAGTAAATTGTCATGCAGTGCTTGGTCGAAACAAGTGCATTCTTAAAAATAAATCTCGACGTTGGACTTCAAAGTTATCGTTCTAAAAAGTCACGAAAATGGAAATCAGGGTCAATCGTACAACCGATAAACGAGTGAGTCATCTGGTGGTCTATTCTAGGGTAAATCGTTAACAGTCATGATTGTATGAATGCTAGGATACTGCCAGTTCGTCCGTGACTAGAGAACAGAACAATTCGAATCATCCACTAAAGCTTTCCGCTAAAATCCTAACTCACCGCACAGTAGGCTGAGACAGTGCTAATCTGGACCTACGCGTAGGATTGACTTTAATTTTGCCTCGAGAACACTTAATACAGCACCGATAGTCATGTAGGTGTATGGATGTGCAATCGTGCAGTACGTTTTGCTATATGGCTAACAACGTGCTAAATTGATTGGTCAGAGGTAGTGAGTTGCATGCTGAAACAAGCTGGAGTCTCACTACGAATTCCTTTTTTTCTTCCTCATATCTGTCTAGGCCTGGGCAACCTGACGGTATCTTAGCCCATTTGAAGTCTGACTGTGTATCACTTTGCCTGGATCGGGCTTGTGCTTCCATATCATATCATATACAAACCGTACATCATGGTAAGGTCCAGTATCACTGCGAATAAAACCATAAAATCCCTTGGATAGCATATTGGACAGTGACTTATATAAGTCCAGTCTACTCGCTGCGTCATAAAATTGTGTTGAATAGAATGGGGAAATATTATAGTATTGGTAAGGATTTAAGCATCAGCTGTAATGAACAAGATTTAAGCATCGTTGCGGAAAATTTTCACGATTTTCGAAATCGAGAATAGTTTTTTTGTTTAGTTTCAAATGCCTATAGCTTATAGAGAATTTTTCGATTGTAGTTGATTAGATTTGTCAATCGATTTCACAGAACCTCGTTTAAGCAAACTGCACGCAATCGAATTAAACATCTGTGCACCTGCAATTAAATTGACAAAGTCTGATGAAACTGTCGATCAATTGGTCTCATTATTTCTCAGATCGGTGACTGTGTAGATATTGGGCGTCAACAATTGCTTCATATTGAAGAATTAAAGTAAGTGGTTATTATATCATAGCTGCAGCTATCACAGTGTATATAGGAATTCTTGCCTGATAGCAATACTCTCGATATGAGTGAACTATTGCTGCTTGAATGTTATTGGGTAGCCATTCGACTGAAAGCATTCATTTGTTACTAGATGGTTACAGTAAAAAAATCTAATAACATTATCAGGAGCACAATGAATATGTGGTTCTCATGTGGAAAATCTTTTCATTATGTTTGTCGTGATCACTGGTGTGCTCAAGCAGCTGCCCCCCGAATTTTCACGTGGCGTTTCCTTCAACAATCACATTCAAGTCATTTCATTTCCTCTTAATTTCAGTATTTGTTTCGAATGGGGATTTAGCGGTTGCGCAATGATCAATTACTTTGCATATGGAAGTAACCTTTTGAGACAACGAATTCAGCTCCGAAACCCGTCAGCCACTTTTATCGGAGTTGGATGCTTGTTAAATTATAAACTTGATTTTTGCGGTCACAATCGTAACTGGAACGGATCGACCGCAACGGTGGTTCCAATGAAGGACGAGCGCGTCTTTGGAGTTATTTGGCAATTGGACGATACCGATCTTCCATCGCTCGACCATCAAGAAGGCGTTCCGGTTGAGTATGTTCCCGAGACCGTTCAAGTCACGTGCTACGCAAAAGGAATAGATGAAGTATGTCTGATTTTCTAGTTAACTTCCCATTTCAGATTTATACGTGTCGAACTTATATGGCAATTTCAAAGGATTTTAACCTGCCGTCCCCTTATTATCTGGACATTATTTTACGTGGAGCAGTGCAGGCCAAACTTCCGGAATCATATATAAAGAAACTGCGTTGCATAAAACACAACCGCTTGTTCGATGTTTGTCCACTCTATGCCAGTGTGTTATCCATATTGGAACCATCGAAACGTCAAAATTACGAAGTTGACGATTTACGTGAAATGCAAACAAACAAACCATCATGACGAGTCTGTGATAGATTACTTTTGAGTTAACTCATTTTTTCGATTGAATATTACTCTCAATAAGACTTTTCTAGGTTTTCGGCACAAATTATGTAGTTGAGCTCGGGTAATAAATTTTCTCACAATTATTCACAAATTGTTCTTCACATTTCTGTGGGTCAGAGATCAAGAACATGAATTGAAATGCTATGGAACATGACCGTATTTTCTGTTCTTTTACAACTAATAGTGGTGTGTTAATATTGTGCCAACTGTGTTACTGTATTCATACCAAGAGGAAATGGCCATGTTGGGATTGACCGATTTTACACGAAGGAGATTAAGGAGCGACATGATCCTAGCATATAAAATTCTGCGGATGAAAAATTTGATACAAGTCAGGTCCCCTAAGAATACAAGGAATCATTCAAGTTGTCTCGTTATACCGCAGTCAAGACTCCATTGTAGACGTTATTTCTTCTTGGTGCGTATTTGCTTTCTGTGGAATTCACCATCACAGAATATTGTGAACGCTCCTACGATCCGTGATTTCAAATCGAAACTGGATTCTAATATCAAAGAGCACTTCTCTATCGGCCTTGTATATTGACCCACACAAACCAAACACCTCAATAGAATTTTGATTGCATCCTCTGTATTGCTTTATAGCTGTCATCCAATGATACATGTAAAGCAATTGCTTTTTTTCATCATAAAATCTCGATTCTTGAAAATTAATTACGTACCGATTTCGAGGTGTGCTACGAGTCAGATGCTTCCTTCTACACGGATTTATGCAGTATGACTGTTTGTCTTTAAGAATGATTTGATGGAATTAGGGTTTATAAAAGTAGAAACGGGATTCAATTCAACTGGTGAGTGTATTTTTATTTTGACCCAGTCGAAGATTGAGATGCAACATACGAAACAGCAAGGATCTATCGGAAGCATTAGCTGGGGTGTCATTACAGTTTTCGCGACGTTTGGTCGAAAACCACAGGCGTTTCAACTTGCGACCCGCATGGTAATTATCCGTGTCCAATTTTCGTTTCAGCTGGTAGATAGGAACATCTGGCATATAATCAACATTGACATTATCATAAATGTTTACCAGAAATTGTTATTTCCGTGAACAGACAACATAATTAGAGCGGAAAATATTATTTTCTGTATTTCAACGACAACTGTAAAACACATACGTGAGTAAAAAAGAAAATGAATCTGATTAACATCAAACATTGAGCAAACGAAAAATCAATATTTCGGTCGATATCGAGGTTGGCCAAGGCCATGAGAGATCGCGAACGAATCGCTTCTGGACGTATTACTTCAGCCTACAGATTTTGATTGCTATCACCTTAGCTCTTCTCGAATCGTTTCAGTCAAGTCGTCGTGACACCTGACGTGTAAATGATCGAATGCATCCTCAGGTTTCACTCACTGGCCTATCATCATACTGCAATTAACCTCTTCTCGTTTGTCCATGACATTGCAAACGCAAAAGTTATATTCGTGCTTAATACACAATCTTAAATATATTTGTCGGAGTTTAGACAGCGTGAGCTTCAGGCCACAAAATAAACACATACGCACTTTGATTTTGTGTAAATATGTGGGCCATTCAATAGTAAAGCTTTCAGTTCACTAATAATTAGACCAGCAGTAATCTCGTTAGTATCACTTTGTCAGGTTTCAAGCCAACTAATTTTGGGTGTCTGCTTCGTACGTTGCTCTAGGTGATTTGGATTATTTTTAGTAACGTTTTCGATTAATATCGATCCCTTTTATATAACTAACCGGTGAATTAAAACGGTTCAAAATCATTTTGGGAGTTAGCTATTGCTCAACTATGCTCTCCAAAATAAGTTCTTCGGTAGTAATGTTGATTTGAAGAAGCAGATCAACCTGCATAGGTTACGCTGGTCGGGTCACGTTTTACGGATGCAGGAACACCGGCTGGCGGAATGGATTCTTTTTGTGACGCCACATCCTAATTGGCGTAAATCACCTGGCGACCAACCGTCATATGACACAGGCAGTTAAAAACCCTTACTAGTAACCTTTCGAAATACGACACAGCACGTCTGCCTGATTGGCGTCCCCGCGACCAGATATCGGAGCGGTTAGCTACCCTTCAGGATATGTCCCGGAACCGTGTTCAGTGGCGGTCTTGCACTAAGCATCTTCTTGGAGTGTTTGCTTAACCTTGTATGTTGTCATGTTGAGTGACGAGAAAAGCTTATTAAGATGCATGACAGTGAAAGCCGCAAGGAAGCCGTCGTGCTCTACTCGTTCACGAAACTTGATTGAATGCCTGTTTCATTAGAGGTGTAGGTACCTCATCTCAGTTTTGTGTTCTTATTGCGTAGCTATTTAAGCCCCACCCTTCCTCGTCTTTTAGGATTTTACTTGTATGGCAATTAGGCGTTCGTTACTAGCTACCGATGTGATGCGGTCTCTGATAATGATGATAACCATAAGTATGCTGACAAAAGTGTGACTCAGGCAAACAAAATTCCCCAATGGTTGTCAAAGATAATTGTAGATAGGAAGTTCACGAACACCTGTGGTCAGCTTCTGCTGCATTACATGCTACCAAATAGGTTAGAGACATGCTCAAATAGAGACTTGTGGTAATTAGTAAGGAATCCAGAGGTCCAGTCCAATTCGATTCTATACTCTGGCAAACGATGCTTTTCAGTAGCTAGATGTGAATGAAGTAGGAGAATAAATCAACGGCTTTAAGCGTTTGTGGACACAAAAAATCAGAACAAGGCATACCTCGGTATATGGTTTTATGCGAACGTGTACAATATGACACGTTTCGTTTAAAGGGCATTCACATCGGTTGCATGATCGAAGCTCGTAGTTTTTGGAACAAACTAGCGGTAGATGCGCCGTTGACGTGTAAGCAGACACGTCTTGGCTTCATGAAGTATTAATTTCAAGAACTGCGATAATTTGAATTGCCTCTCGATCATGTGAATATAGCACGTGGATGCCGAGCATTGGTAAAAATCAATATTTAATGTGTTAACTTTCAAATCACGCTTACAAGCGGACTGAATAACAATGTTGGACGAAAAACGTTTTTTCGTGGAATCCAATTGGAATGCGGTAAGTAGGAGACATTTTAGATTAGATTGAATGTAGGGATAGATGACGCGTTGTTTTATGTGTTTTTATCTTGGTGGTATTACATTCTTTAAAGGAATGGCATACACTAAATACTTTGGCATTCAATACAGTGTGCCTAGTCACCAACACAACCTTCGTTGAGGGTTTGAACATGGTTGTTTATTGGTTGCATTGTTTAGGGTGTCTCATATCAATCATCAACGTCAATGTAAAAAAGGGTAACCGGACACGACAGAATAATTTTACAGCACATGAATGGGGTGAGCTACTACGAAAACGTGATATTCAGTATAAACAAATATAGGTTATTTGCATTAGTCTGCATGGACACCAGACTGAGAATTGTTGTGAAAGGTTAGAGAGATAAGAAGACGACAGAATTGCTCCGGTTTCATTTAAAGCATCATGCTGTAGAGCGAGGGGTTGGTAATTAGGTCAAGTTGACAGCAACTAAATCGCGTTATCTATTCTAACGTATAGTAAGTTGTCCCCCCATGCCTTCGAGGACAATGGATCACATGTTTACAAAATCACCCTCTACTGAGTTTTGCATTCTGATGTACAGTGCGTCCCTATTCATCCATGTGGTCAAACTTTTAAACTTTTCACTCACGAATATCACAACACAATTGGATGAACGTGTTTTAAGCACATGACAGGTAAATCTAGTAATCAATAAAAACTCCTCAGCCTGCTTGTGTTTGTTGTCACTTTTATCTGATTTATGAATCGATTTCATGCCAACCGCCCTCGCCACATTAGGGTCGTTTGACTAACCTTGGCGAATTGTACATCTTTCAATAGCGGCTGATGTTTTCCGAAAATGTTGTGATTTGACCATTATATTGTGGTGCCCACATCCCCATCCCTTACACACCACCACCGGTTTCTGGCTGTTTGCCGTCATCATGTGGAGACAGTAAGATCAGGTTTAGTGAGCCTTGATTTGAACTTTTGAGGTGCAATTCTTTTGTTGGTTTGTGATTGTGACCGTCGTCCTGCTCTTGTGTTGAGCCGGAGGGGTTTACTGTCTATAACCCGAAAGCTTGTCGCCAATGTACTTCACGCTTCTACATAACCGTTTTCCTTTCGTTATCTTTAAAAACGCTGATGAAATTTTAAATGTTTTGATAATTGAATGCGATTGTGGAAAATATACTCACTACTTTACTATGCCTTCAAAATTGTTCTTACAAATTGCTTACAAATTTCATTTTCACGGTAATTACTAATCAATCGGTCCGAAGCATTTTTCATTACATTTTCAAAATTCATGTAGCTTATAGATGCACACGTACGATCTCGCCTATTCAATCCACCGTATTTTTCGTCTAAGCTAAAAAACACAATCTTCAGGACGACACTTAGTAGGATTGTGGTATCAAGTGGAATGAGTAAAATGGGGATTAACTTTTAGGATTTAAATCAAACTTTTCACGACTTATTTTCGAAAACGAGATAAGATTAAACTGATGGAAGAGAGGTCGTTCAATTAAATTATAGATGATAATGTTTTTCTTAAATTTCGGCTTTGAGGATTCGTAAAGCCATTAAGTAGACAAAGGTGGTATTTGCTGCAAAATTTGGGGGAAAGATCATCTTTTGCATTCGATAAAGGTAACGCCATAATTCAAAATTTTCTATTATCGTTTGTTGAACACTATAAAATGATATTTATATTTAAATAAAACAGTCACTTGTCACGCACATCATCAATGACATTTAAAATCCTAAATTGCGAAGAAATCGAAATATTCCCCTTCCTGTGCTTATGAAATGTAGACGAGTACGTCAAGCAAGTCAACTTGTAGATATCGCGAATAATTTTCCTGTGTGCAAAAATGTATTAGACCATAAATCGTTCATAAAATCATCGTATTGAGATCACAAATAACAAAGGAATCTCATGCTCGACCGAGAAGGAGTAGCAATGACTGCCTTTTAACGTGTTGCGTGATGTTTTATTAAAGCATTAATACTTGTGTGATCCTTAATTTAATGTACGTAAACTATATATAATCTGATACAGATATCGTGCCGTTCAACAGAAACAATGAAATGTACAAAACGGGTAGGGAACAGTGAGATAAAAGAAAAGTGAATAAATTTTTCGGCCATTTACACACGATTGGTCCCAATTGGCAAATGCATAGAACTCTTTCAATAATAAAAAGCAAACATTTTGGCAGATAGGGTTACAGATATTTCATTTCATACTATTATGAGATATATCTGCTTAATCTAATCAAGTTTTCCTTCAAAGAATTTGTGAATACTTTTATTCGTTATTATCCTCATTAAATTCAACCCAAATCAAAGTAAAAACTGTTTCAAAAATTGAAGTAAAATTTTTCTCAAGGCATACTACGACTGAATCAACCTCGTAATTTATTGTTGAGGTAGAGTAAGAGAAGTCATCGCGCTCTGTCAGGATGATTATTGTGTTAAGCTGAATCACACACAAAGTGATTATTTATATAAGAACTGTTTACACACTTGCGCGCATGTTATCAGATTATCGTTTGACTTCCTGATTGTTATCCAAGCATTTCAGATCAACGAGTCATTGTTTGATTTCCGGCCATTCGGTTCACATCTCGCCTTTGCCGCTTACAGGCCGTTCGAATGACCTTGATGAGGTGATGAGGTGTATCCTCTATCACTGTCGCAATTCCGTTTCATGTACATCCACCGTTGATAGCTTTCAATAAATTTTATGACTTCAGCAACTAAATTAACTTACCGAGTCTCAAAACCGTTTCACTCAACTAATTTCTTTTGGGAAAAGTCCCAAAAGTCCCGAATTACCTGAAAATACGTTAAACTAGAAATGCAATTTAACTCATATGAAGCGAATTATATGTAATAAGCACTATTCATAGCACTACTGGGCCATTTATCTACTATAAATAAGGCTCTAATCGTTCACGAAACTTGATTTAATGCATGTTTCATTCGAGGTGTAGGCACCTCATCCCAGTTTGTTTGCGCTTACTCTTCTATAGAATCCATAGCTATTTAAATCACACCCTTTCCCATCTTTTAGTATTTTACTAATTCATAATTATGTGGCAGTTAAGCATTCGGTGCATGCTACCAGTGTAATGTTGTCTCTGATGGTAGTGATTATTATTATTATTATTATTATTATTATTATTATTATTATTATTATTATTATTATTATTATTATTATTATTATTATTATTATTATTATTATTATTATTATTATTATTATTATTATTATTATTATTATTATTATTATTATTATTATTATTATTATTATTATTATTATTATTATTATTATTATTATTATTATTATTATTATTATTATTATTATTATTATTATTATTATTATTATTATTATAAAGCAAGTTGGTAAGCGTCTGAGTTAAATTGAAATTGCGTCAACCATGTGTTTCTGTATACGCAGATCCTTAGTAAACGATCGGTCAGTCACCAGGAAGTGCTCAGCCCATTACAGTCAATGGTGGCTAGGATTGTCGCTTATGGTTTGTCCGTCAATGTGAATGTTGCCGAAGCTGGTATGTACAGTACATCCAGCTCAGATGCTATCAATCGGTTTTCAAAAGCGACAAAATTTCCCGTGTGTCTCACAGCCTACATTCGACACAGGAAATCAGGTATGCTGGTCCATTATTATGCTATAACAATTTTTCTCCGAGTTATTATCAAAATGGTTGGTTAACTTTGAAGTAACAGAGTTTAAATCGAAAATATTTCTGTCTTTTCAACATAAAACTGAACTATGGGCATTATATTCTGTTCGAGATAAAAACGGTCATAGAATGGACATTTTTAAGCTTGCGGCTCCTTAGTCTTTCATTTTCGATGAATTTATTATCATCTGACTATTTCTCAACCTTTAAAAATTGATCATCATCTTATAATGCTCCAAAAAAGCTGGATACGCTCTGTCACTGTTAGTAACTACACCTCAGTACCAAGTCCTTCGAACTATTTACAAAGTTGTTTGCAACCCTGGACCATCGCTATTGTAGTTCCACAGATTACGGCTTGAGCTACCGTCTACCGTTTGACCGATCGCGACTAAATATGAATGTTTCTCCAGAATGGCACATTTGGGTATCTTGATATGCCTCACTGGTCGAGAAGCAGCTAGAAACATCTGTTGTGGTCGTCCAACCGATCCGCTCACCTTATCAGGTTATCCCATTACATACAGTGTAAGCTCACACCGATAAAAGCTGAGGGGCATCTTTGTTTTATGGTGTTTTGGAGAGTTCATATTCTGTCCTTTGTAACAAAGCCGATTGAATTATTTGCAAATATGAGTTTTGAATGGTAAATCGTAGTAAATATCTACATTGCATCGATTATTCTGGTTTTTGAAGGACCTGTTGCTACTAACACTATACTTACGTTGAAGGAGCCAATAAAATATATTAGCAATTTCTGTCTTTATTGGGTTTAGCGTTACGCAAAAATCGCCAAACACAGGTTTGAAATTTCGGATTCGTAAAACGTGTCAATTTGGTATATTGTACCATCGATGTTTTGCAGCATGATGTAGAGAAACGAAAGTAGAACATGCAAGAAAAATCATCGCCTGCCAAACTTGTAGAAGATAAATTAAACTACCGAATAGTATTCAGTAAACACAGGTCGTAAACATTTGATTCCATGCAATTATCTCCCAAGATCGAAACTTTCGTGAAGTAACATACTGTGAGAATCTCATTTGTAATTTATCTTCTAGAAATTTGGCAGGCGATGGTTTATCTTGCATGTTCAACTTTCGTTTCTCTATAGCCTTTTTCAAAACATTGAGGTACCTTTTAGCCTAAATTCATTTCAAAGAATCACTTTGATTTGGACTGACTCGTTTGTAAATAACAATAAAATTAATTATATAGAAAGTTTAATTTCATTTTTGGGCACAAGTTCCCCACCATACACTAACGGTTTTGGGAAGTTTGCCCTCATTAATTTAAGAGATCGACACTTGGTTCAAATGGTTACGAAATTCAAACTTGGTTTATGATTCGCCTATTATTTCGAAACTCGCTGGCATTAATTTTGCTGTCCACTTAACAGCAAGCAGTCCGAAACCATTAGTGGAGTGTGAGTGTCGGCATATGGTTAACCAACAACTTGAGAGCCAATTAGTTTGAAGTTTTGTAACTTTGTCAACATGTATCGAAATCAAAACCAATGGTGATTAACTTAAACGCGTGATATTATGCTTCTTTGATGAAGGGTTAAAAATATGCACAAATTAATTTACAGAAACTGTTCATTACGGCAACCCCGTTGATGCGTTCGGAGCATACCGGGCGATATACATGCTACGCTTGCAAGACAAAGGTCCACTGAACACACAGAACTTTTCAGAGGTAAGTATATAGTTGATTTAGGTGAAGTGGAAATAGTCATTTGGCGTTAAGTTATCCATGTGAAGTTTTAGGTGTCATCATCCATCTATTTTCTTCTCAGCGACTTTGTTAATATGTCTGCCAGCCACCCCGAACTCAGGAATTTAGTGTCATTGTTTTCATCCTGCAATGAAATTATATTAACTCATTTGTTTGTTCACCCACGGAGCTGTTTGCATATCTATATACAATTATAAGTTTTACATAAATAATTACTTAAAAGGTTCAAGATACTGATAATTGTGAAACTTATTCAATCATTATTCATCGCTGTAATTGGGTGTAATTTTGATACTGATAGAATATCTCAGATAAACCATCTCTGTTTTTCACTCACTGATAATCAGAATTCTCTCGATAGAATCACAGACATCCATCGCCTCGTGTTGCCCATGGTTTTTGATAGAAACCATTAAAACTTAGTACTAAAAAGAGTGACCAACGGATCCATTTAGCAGGAAGTTTCTCTGTTAAATAATGGAGTAACTAGTAGCTGCTGAATGAACCTACTATCTTGACAGATCAGGTGTTCAACAAATTTGTGGCTCAGCATCGATAACACATCGCCATCACATATGTTTTCTCATAATCTTGAATAATTTCCTTGCATAATTACTTTTTTTGTTTTTTGACAGTCAGTTATCTGTTCCGTAGTGCAACAAAACGGCAGTGAAATGGCATTTCTTCGGTCATTCATTCACAGTCTGTTTCTGCCAGTGTTACGACACAAAAGGCGAGATATTGGAAAGTTGACGA
This sequence comes from Atriophallophorus winterbourni, assembly GCA_013407085.1. Taxonomy (NCBI): domain Eukaryota; kingdom Metazoa; phylum Platyhelminthes; class Trematoda; order Plagiorchiida; family Microphallidae; genus Atriophallophorus; species Atriophallophorus winterbourni. Next base: position 32,425 of record JACCGJ010021957.1, on the reverse strand, counting down.
TACCCGAGTTCCAAAAATTCGTGAATGACGTTGATGAATACGTCCTAGCGTTGAGTTGTGAGTACAAACACAAAAGTATTTTCAATCATGCAACAGAAGTATAATTTGCAATGCAAATAAATGCTGTCAAATTATACATGCATCATGTCGCGTTATTGAATACTGTGACTGTCGATTTTCCTAACAGCGATTCGATTTCCAACCATCACCTTCGGAACAATAGGCATTGAAGACACCAGCTTCGTGGGCAATGAGAGTGCCAAAACTTCTGAGACTCAATATGATGATGGAGTGAGCAACACTATGGCGCATCTAACAATTCTGATCGTGCTGTTGAAGTGAAGGCGGTAGATGACCAAGTTGATGGCAATAGTTATATTGCTATTGATTGTGCTTAGAATGTGCATGAAGAGGAGGATTCTTACGCTGCTTTTGATGATCACGAAGATCATAATCATATTTAACACGAATATAGTTACATTCATGTTGTGTCTACCTCATAAATTTATGACGTTATGTCGCATTGTAAATTATTGGAATACCCAGAATTTACGCCCATCACTTTCTAACTACCGTATCTCGATCAAACTGAAAAGATTGATGAACGATTTTATTGAAAAATAAGATTTCGCAACGTCGCCATGGTGTAATTTATACGTCGTTTGAACTGACAAGTCAGATTCCAAGCTTACTGTGGTGAATACTTTTAACAGTTCCACTCCATGGTTGAGCTACCTTTAGCTTAAAAGTGTTCACTTATTTGCAAAATGAACCAAATTTAAAAGACTAGGATATCAGTGTATAATTCATCTGGACTCGATTTCGATTTGAAGCTACACATCACAAATGGTAGGTGTTATCGCTCGTTGTAAACGTTTGCGGAGCAACGCAATCTTAGCACTCATTAAATTGCAAATAATAAGTATAAAATGGCCTCTCCATCAGAAAAGGTTTTTGTAGGTTCACCTTTCGCTACAATGCAATTCTTTGAGCTCATCCGTCTTATCAACCCGAATTGCTCCAAATTCTGAAAATTCTTATTTAGGTTCCAAATTCAATAGCGCCGTTGCATTTGAACTGTAATCATTTTCTAAAAAGAATTTCCGTGATTTTCTCTCTAAACAAGGTCTGACATCATGTTTGTCTCACACTGTGAAATTGGCCGACTGTCACGAATTCAATCTGGAATATTTAAAGGAGCCTGCCAAATTTTCGGAATTCGCACAAAACCTGAATGTCCTTGGGTCGATTGAAGAGTGTGCCAGTCGCTGGATGCAACAAATTTCAATGGTAACCGTAAACGAATTTCAATTGAATTTCAATTTTGTCTAAATATCACAAACTACAATAGACCTCCACATATTTCGACACAGGGTGCTTTCGTTGCCGAGTTATAAAATCGTACATTATTGTGTTAATAGATGCTGGGTTAGCTCTCAGCCTACATGACCGATACTTTCGTAAAGTTAATGCCATGCTAAAAGCTAAAAGGTCAATAACTGGAAACTATCATAATGAATACAGATATAAAAATGCTCATTTGCATGCATCTCCATCACACACACACACCCCACGACCGGTTTCGTGCTGTTCGCACTCATCAGGTAGGAACAGTAGGATCAGGATCCGCATGCGCTTGAAATACAGATATAATTCTCTCATTTATGTTGGCATTCGTTAAAAATAAACCGAGATTACTAGTTTTCATGCATCTCGTTCTGCGCGATTGCGTGGAGATTGTTGGTGAAACTGCGTATGCAAAACGTCATGGAATCACTGAAGGAGGCCAGTGGCCAGGTAAAAACCCAGACGTGAATGTTTTTAATAGTTATTATTCGGTTCACCTGCTGATGACAGTAAATGATGGTGGAGTGATCGAGAATTATCAAACCCGAACTCATACCAGCTTCAACAACAGCCTACGAGAGATTTGTCGAGCGCATTTGACCGAGAGGAAAAGATTTAAATGAAATTCAAATGAGCTTTCCAGTTTCAAAGTGATTCAAAGTGATTCAAAGTTGTAATGGTATAAAAAGCATTTAGCTTAACAATAACCATAGGATGGAGTTATGAGGTATATACAATAAAAAAGAAGAACAGGAAAACTCATGTAGTGTAAATTGTATCAAAGTTTGGGTTGTCTCTCAAGTATTTGTCCAAATTAGCTTTAAAAATATCCAGGTTGGCTGAGTGTGTAACAGTGGAGGGGAGGGTGTTCCATGTAAAGCTTACACGTACAGCATACGAATATCTTCGACAGTTCAGTCTTGAAGTGGAAATAAACACTCTACGTTCATGTTTCCGACTGGCACGGGGTGGCGAGCGTGTGAAAAGTTTGGACAAGGGATGGTTAGGGACGTGCATAATAATGTACATCAGTATGAGGTCACCTCTTAGTCGACGACATGACCTTTTATTCATTACACCGCATGTGAAATTCGCGTTACTTTCAAGTTAGCTTAAGTATGCAAAAGGCTTAAATACAGTCTCGACAATGACTGTTCATACGGTTGGTTGCTTTGTATAAAGATTTTCGAGTAGTGTATTGTCCATTGTAATCATGTTCCTCGAACTAGTCTTGTATAGTCAAGACTGGGTATAAGTAAGCCACCAACAGAGGAAGGCACGTTTGTAGACTCACAGTATAAACAGTATTTCAGAATTTCGCATACCCGGACACTAAGATCATTCTCCCATGTAGTAAATCCAGATAGTCGGCCACGTGAGGGTAAGAATGATAAGGATATTTGTTATTTTCATGCCTTGTTTGAAATCCCTAGACTTTGTGACAAAAATGACGCATCTTGAATACTCTCTTTCCAAAACATCTTGGATAATGTAGATCTCCCATTTCCATCCCTACACACCACTATCCGTTTCTGGCTGTTTGCCATCATCAATTGGAGACGGTAAGATCAGGTTCAGTGAGCCTTGAAACAGCGGTAAAGTTGTAATCCAAGTTGTAATTGTATGCCACGGTAGATTTAGATCCGTAGTTCCCCATCGCTTGTGCATTTCAACTGCATATTCATAAATGGTAAGCAAAAGTGTGACGATTTGTGTCGTAATGTTTACCTATCTGGAATTAAATCAATGTAGCGGCTGGGATGTTTCTATATCTTAGATAATTCAGCCCAAAAGGATTTTGTCAATAAACAACCTAGGAAAATTGTTTAGCGTTGTAAAGAATTCGTTCATTTTTATGTTTGGGGCTATTTATGAGTAAAAAATCCTTCGAAATATTCATTTATTTGATCACGACGGTTCACGATAGAAGCACTACGGTCGAAATGTAATGAAACTGTAGCATTGAACTGAGAGTTCACAGCAAGTAAAACAATAATAGATCGTTTTCATTTTTTCGTTTTTTCCATGGCAATCGGAACAGGATCGCACTTCCCTTGACTGAGTGCGAACTGCGAGAATTGTGACGGAGAAGAGTTCGAATAGTGTTTAATTTCGCAAACCCGATTACTTGCTCATTAGAGTAATTCAGCATGTATAATTTGGTTTATTTGCGTAAACCGTTCCCAAAACATTGGTTTAGAACAAAGACTCCATTTCGGTTACCGACGAGATAGGATTTTGGTACTTCAAATGCTATACCAGATTTTATTATCTTCTTAATCACAAACTAAAAACTCCAAGCATGAATGCCCTACAAACCGTGGTAATTAAGCAAATCCTGGAGGAATCAACCAATGTTATTCTCAGGCATTTATTTCACGTGAAAGCTCATACCGCAGATTTTAGTATCAGGTCATTCGTGCAAAACATATTTACTTATTTTCTGCTCCAGGAAGTCGCTGAAGTGCACATGTTTCATGACGAGAGCGGCATGGACGGTCCAAGAGCTGAGGTGAAATTTTGGAAGCAGAGGATGACACGATTGAACTCCTTGTTGGATCAAATGAATCGGAAAGAAGTGACAGGGTTGAACGAGGTTTTGCGCCTTGCACATTCGAAAATGTATGAGGTAAGCCTTATCCCCATGAGGTAAATTAATCACAGTCGTTGATCAGATGCCTACAAGTTCCGGTTTGAATACTATCAATGGCGGTTCAAACTACATTGGTATTTTATATTTTATCATGGGAAGAGAGACTGTCATGTGTGTCCGTGATTTCGTCACAGTTATTAAAAAAATTGATTTAAGTTGCTATTCACATTCTACTTATGACTAAAATTTAGGTAGGCATATCAGACAAACTAAATGGCCTTAGTATATGTAGAACATGCTATTGAAAGAGTTGGCGTACTGAGTAAAACTGAGTGAGGAGAAAATTAGCGTTTCGTTTAAATTTTGGACACCACTTCGATCGAACCATTCAGTCATCTCTCATGTGACCCAATGGTGACCGGTGTGAGGATCTCAAGGTTAGTAACATCCGTAGGCAAGGTGGTATGTCCTTAGAAGCAGATAGTAAGTCAGCATTGTTCACCGTAACCGTGCTAGGCCATGCGAAGAGATTTGAGTTTGATAATAATGGTCAGCTTCGATAAAGCTAGTGTAAAATTTCCGCTAGCTCAAATTCTTTTTATGACATTTCAAAGTTGATCAAGTTTAGACTTGAGTTTAAATTATTTTACCTAAACCTCTAAAAACGGATTCTGAAACAATGGAATTCAAGTACCTTCAATCACACACGAAACCTTTCTACTTATAGCTTATCATGTCAGCGTGTGCAAGGAACCATTCATAAAATAGAGTATTTATTCCGACGCAGTCTACTAATCGGCAGTGCGGTTAAGCACCATGGAGTGAACACATTTCGGGAAAAGTTATGAATGTTGATTCTGTTGCGTACGAGATTTTCGCGTTTGGAATATCATAAGTTACGTCAAACGACTGCTGAGCCAAGAGCTATGACGAAATTGAGATTGAAAATAATATTGAAAATTGTTCCTCCGTGATTAAGCATTTGATTGTTTTCGTCGTAATAACAGCAGCTCCGGGGGTGTAGTGGTTTACAAGCGCATCTTTTAACAGATTGATGGTTTAAACTCCGCTGCGTGCAAGTACTCATTTTGGAAATATATGCACCTCTCTTATTTCACAACTTTGCAAGGACACCGAGAAGAGGCTTTAAATAGCAGTTCGCCTAACACCCCATCCAGTGGGAGGAATACAATTGACGAGATATCAGTTATGCGCATTTCGATTAACTCCGCAACACCACCTTTCGGTACAACGAAAGAGAAAAAAGAGCCAAAAGATCGACGACAAACCGCAAACCCACATAAACCCGGTTTGTTGGAGAATAACAAAATAGTGATCGTCGTAAAAAATTAGAAAAGAAACATGAATAGAATCACATTTAAGTCATCAGAGATAAGCAAATTCAGTCCAGTTGAGCAACGTCATTTGAAACGACCCAACCTGAGCAAAGTGAGAAGCGAGCGGCTTCATGATAAATCTAAGTGACATTCGGTGCGGTGAAAATTCACTTTGTTAGGGGCGGGAAATTCGCTTAGACTTCATCGGTGTGCATGGTACGTACATGAACATGGTAAACATTTTATTGTTGCACATTCTCTTGCACTGTAACATCACCTTACCGCTTCGTCCTAATGAAACCGGAAATCAACATTGGCCGCATGTGCGGATCCTGATCTTACAGTCCCTACCTGAAGAGTGCAAACAGCACGAAACCGGTCGTGGGGTGTGAATGACGGAAAAGCATGCAAATGAATACGTTGTTCTATGGTTATTGGTTTTACCCCATTAAACATGTGTTTGGACACATGTAATCGAACAGGTAGGTTGTACCAGCCTTATCCAACAGTGGCATACAAGCGCTCCTTGTTTACATTTAACTGTCTTGATCAGATGAAAAACAAGTTTAGTTTCTGTGAGCCTTGCAAAGCTAACTGATTGAAGTTATCTGTCTTAATAATATTTCGAAATTCAACAAGACTCATTTATATAGCTATCCTTTCAAATCTGGACAAATGCTGTTTGCTTCCATGACAAAGCGTTTGTTTTAAGCCAGAAACTCCTGTTGTTTAATGCATATAATTAATTTTACAAAATTTGAATTGTTTCTCCGGATTTAATCGAATGCTAAGTGAGAACAAGACGAACTAATGTATGCAACTCTATTACTATAGCTTTAAAACTTTGTGGGTATTATTAGTTAAGTCAATTGATCCGGATAAGTAGATGCTACAACAATTTACTAGTACCACTTCAATTACGGTAAATATTATTTGTTGGGCCACTGACGTTCACTTGAACCTCCTTATATTTGAGGCAACAATCGGTCCTCGTGACTGGAGTAACGCAGATTTCGAATTAATAATAGTTAGACTAGTGAGTTTACCAAATTGACATGTAGGGAATTCGAAACAAAACACCTGCAGCTGTTTCGTTTTAAGTTTGGCATTTTCAATATGCAACCGTGATCTCGAATGTTACCAGAAGTTCCAAGTTGGAATAAGTTATCCCGGTGGTGGGAAACACTAGTGCGGACTTTATATGCAAGGATAAGATCGCCTCGCATTCTTCTTTGTGAAAGAGTTCTCAGGTCCAGTCTTCTGAGCCGCTTAACGTATGGTTTATCATATTATGAAAACCGTTGTCAAGCCTAGACGCTCGATGATGTAAGCGATCTAGAAGCAAAATATCTATCTGGAGCCATGGTGTCCAGTCAAAGTAAAATGATTTCAGGATGGTAAGTTGATATACGAACATTCAGGTCTCGTGAATGGCGGCGTTGCTACCTCATTGCTTCATGTGACTGGATTAGCACCTATTCATTATCCACGTGAGTGCTTTGGGCTTCGTATCGTAAATCAATACACTGAAGCGAATTCATATTAGGCGGGGAGTTGTGGGAGAGAGTAACACAGTTTTCTGTTGGTAAGTTTAGAGGATGGTGCCGTTAGTTATGTCATTGAAAACTATGCTTACTCGCTTATTGGGAATGTCAGAATTTGAACATATTTATCCATCCAATTTGCAGATTGCTATTACCTATCTGTCTCGACTGTTTTCCTGACATGTTCCTTTATAACTTTAAATGCATCTGCATTCTTACACGCACTCAGTGATAACGGTCTCTGGCATGCCACACGGCTTCAGGTCTATACTACGTGATGATAAATAGGATTACGATGGCAAAGTGCCGAAAACTTCTACAAAATCCTTTTTTCGTTTCAGTCATGGGCTGAACTACAAAAGAAAGTCACCATACAATTCAAACAGGCTAAAGAAAATGTTCGTTTCCTGCAGGCTATTGAAACTCAATGTGTGCCATTGTACCGCTTCAACATTGTAAGTTTCTCTCACTAACTTGTTTGTATTTTGACTACATGCAACTGATAATTCATGCCACAGTATGCAGAAATTTTAGGCTTGGAGCGATACGAAGTTATTTCCGTTATACTTTCGATTTAAATAAAGCCAAACTAGTGGAGTTTACCAAATTGGCAAGTAGCGAATTTCAAGCAATAGGGTGCGAAATCCAAGAGAGTTCGAAGTTTTTCTCGACAATGAATTTCCCGGTTTTAAAGTTTAAGCAGATTGAAATCCCGCTATATCAATAATCGAGTCGCACGCCACATTGTCACACGGCGCAACCAATTGAGTTGTTTATTTTTGGGGTCAGGATATGCTGCCGAGAACTGTGGACTACCAAATAAATGCATTCGTCTCATGAAGTGAGATTGAGCGTGCATCATTCCTAACTCTACAAGTATATAACAGTTTAAGTACAGTGCAGCTTCTCCACCGTTACTTAAGCGGTCACGTCAAAATAGATACCTGGTGGACAGAGCTTATTAACAAACAGTGATGCGTGAAACCACGTTTCTGTTACGGCGGCTATATCAAGCCTCGTTTCGTTACAAATTCCGTTGAAAGTCGGTCAAAAATAATCCAAATAGATTTGAGGAAGACTTTTCACTTTTCAGTCGGAATTAAAGCCCGTGGTTCCGGAACTAATGCAAGTGATCCGATTGTTGTTCACGTGCTCAACGCAATACCGTTGATATATGTGCATTTGATTATATTTTTTTGTTTTCAGTATCAAGTGTAAACTGGATTTATTAGTCCGATCCCAGAGGTGTGGGAATTTGAGAGTTTTCGATTCGACATCTGGTAGCAGCTCGTTTCAATCGTGTGGGTTGGTAGCTTTCTTTGTGTTAATATTGCTTACATGACTGAATTGTAAAACAGTAGTCTCAAACCGAATATACAGCATACATATAACGACTCAACGTGACGGTTCATGAAATTTTAAGTCACCCTGCTCTCTAACAAATACGCATTGGGGTGCGGAAGGATACGAGGCATGTGGGCATTTCGATCACTATTTACGCGATTCTTCCAGCCTATTAATTATTTCTGCAACCTTACAATCGTAGATATAACGAAATCGTTGTTTAGAGAAAGCGTGTGAAAATCGTTTCAATTCATAATAGGTAAATATTTAAGAGACAATCAACGGGTTCATTCAACGGAACATAACAGAAATTAAGTGAAACTGCGAATTACCACGATAGTTGCACGTAATCATCAGTCATTATACCGCGGAACATCCGATCGTAGAGGGATTTGTGTGTGCGACCGACTTTTGTGATGTACATGTGATCAATGTTCAAAACCCCGATTGCTCAGCATTAGCATTTACAAAGGACATTCCTTCCCGTGTCGAGAAAATAACAACGGCACGACGGATAACTTTCGAGCTATTACTGCTTCGTGCTAGTGAAGAATGCATTGGCTTGACATATCGAAAAACAAACTCAGTGTGCTCCATTAGTGGTTTAGTTACCGAAAAAGACTCGTAGGGGGGGGTCACTTGTGACACTCGTATAATATATAAAACATACTGCACAAACATAAAGCAGTCTGAATGATTGACAAACCACCCGCGATTAGAGTGATGAAAACTCTGTGATTAAGTTTGATTCTGTCACACCGTTTTTACTCCTCGGAATGCATCTCCGTTTAATTAGAATACATATTTGGCAGTGGTCGCGTAACGCCATAGGAAGTATGGGAGTTTATTTATCAATGCAACAAGTTCTTCGAAAGCAACTGAAGACTTTGACATTTAAGTCAGTTACATGGTGTATAATTGCTTTAAAATTAGCAAATTCACTCAAGGTTGACACCAACTGAGCTACTACATATATTAGAATCAGGTGAAGCTATGGGAACGCACTACCATGAGGCAACACCACAAAGAAATGGCTACTGCAAGCAATAAAACCATAATCAACAGGTACAGCAGTAGGGTGCGATAGATTAAATCCGCAAAAATGTGGCTCAAGTTTGATCAATGAAAAGCCCTTACGCTTAAGTTCAAAATACCAGAAAGGAAAGCTAGGTGACTGCTGCTGGATAGCTGGGGCATTCTGCATCAGGTGGAACTTAACGATATTGAATCCATTATCTTGTTAAAGAAGTCACCAGGTTCGCCGCAATTTTATTCTCAGGTGATATGCAAATTACAAAACCAACAACGATGACGAACCATCTAAAACAGAAGGAATGTGATTGTTAAACAGAGTTCTGTCATTAGCGGTTCTATTTATTTTAAGGTATTTCGTGTTTAATAATCTAAAAACAGTAAACTTAATAATAAAATCCATAGATCAGTGAAACACAAAATATGATTAGAGCAAGAAACGTACATTACAACTAAATAGATTACATAAAGGCGGGGAAAACGAAAGATTTGAAACAACCCGTAAAATTTACTTTTAAATTCAAGCAAGCTAGATGAATTGATAGCAGTATAAAGTAAACTGTCCTGAGTCAAAAAGAAATGGAAAAATAAAATTAACTTCTTACGGTGCATCACTAGCGTAAGCCCTAGAATTTGCGTGCCCTCTACGCGAAAATCCTTTTTAGGTGTTGGTTTGTTGTATGGAGTATTCTGTAAAGAAGAGATACGGGCTTCTCTCTCTTTTCTACGGGAAATTCGAACAAATTTCGTAAGCTATTTTTCATGATACGGCTTGTTTTGCATGCAGTGCACAGCTTTGTAAAAAGATGCACAGGTTCTATATCTTCCTTAAGCCAAAAAGAACAGAAACGTGAATCAGATTAAATGACTAGCGTGATGTTCATATTCGTGAACATTGGGTATCTTTGGTGAGAAAATTTTCAAGATACCTGTTTTAGTGAATTAAGAAAACGTGATGTTATTGTAGAAGGAGTGTATGTTCTAAGTAAGGTTTTGAGCTGGAGCATATCCAGACTCTCCCAGATTTTTTTCACGAGACATTTTAATGTCATATATATGTTCAAGTCAATTTGCTTTCATGCATTGCACTTGTTGACGTCGAATGAGACTCTGTCCTCTAACGACTAATTGGGAAGAGCATGGAGAGCGCATGCATCCACTTGGCTACGGATGCAACTCAAAGTCTTCATGTCGTCCGCAAATAGCGATATATTACAGTTGAAAAGCTCGGATATCTCACTCTAGTGGCAGCGATAGATCTTGATATTTTATTGAATTTTGAAGTCTGTCTGAAAGTAACTTTGCCGTGTCAACGAATTTCCGGTGATTCTTAGATTGTCCGTCTTCTTTTTATAGTTTTGGAAGTAGCGATTCTTCCGCTGATAAAAATATGTCTTATTTTCTCCGCTAAAATTTCATTGTGTTGAAGCTGCCCCTTTGCACATCTAAATATTTTTACTGCACTGATTAGAAAAGTGGGTCAAAAATAATCAAAATAGATTTGAAGAAGACTTTTGACTTTCCAGCCGGAATTGAAGCCCGTGGTTCCGGAACTAATGCAAGTGATCCGATTGTTGTTCACGTGTTCAACGCAATACCGAACGTTCGCTAATATGACGATGCTTCTCACGATGGTAAGTAAATTTTCTATCAGATATATTTCTTAAAAATTAGAAGCAAGTGTTAAAAAAATGAAATTTTTTCCATTTCGAATGAGCTTGATTTTAGCTCATATGGTCAAGTTATGTATAAATCTTTATTGTATTTTGGTTCAGGCATAGGATCATATGAAGTCGACTAAGCCTCGGTTCTTCAGTGATATCCCCTAACCCCAATAACGAAATCGGAATTGTTGTGGAGCTAAAAATTCCTCATCTACATGTTACAACCAGTTACTTGCCGTTTACCGTTATTAGTTGAAGACAGCAATGAATATTTTCTGTGAGATTTAAAACAATGGAAAAGTAGTAATTAAAGTTATTCCTGAAACCATTGTTCAACATGTTTCGTGTAATAAACTACGGCGTTCAATTACAGACGTTTGAATTGGCCAATAAAGGTTCGTTGTACGAACCCCATTGAACAGCGACTCAGAAGTATAACTTTGTTTACATGTTTTCATTCGTGTGAAAGCTCACTGAACATAATCATTACTTTCTCCACTTGGTGATGATAAACATCCAAAAACCGAAAATCACAATGTGATTCCAACAAGGTGGTTCGTTCTACGAAACCTTATAAAAATGACTTCTACGTATAACTTTGTTTAAATCGGGAGTCTTTCAGATCCCACAGTCGACAATTGGGTGTGGAGGTGGTGTACTAATCTCATTATTAAAGTCATCGCTGTCGGTATGATTGCACAGCTCTTGTACCAACTATGTATATAATGAGTAAAATATCGATGCAAACATTGCTCCTGTTCGGGAAAACCCATCAGACAAAGATTTCACGTAGTATTTCACTTGCGTTCGAAAAATGAAACCATCGGTCGTCCGGAACATATGATATCCGTACTATGTTCATATTGTTTATCGAAGCTACAAGATAGGTATAATAATTTTATAACCACTCAGGCAATAGTATCGGTTATATTGGTATCATCTTACATAAGAGATAATGGTACACCGCAGTTAACTAAAAGGACACGGCAGTGGTGCGTAATAATTCTGATATTATTTGGAAATAAACTTGTCTGGTGTTCACAGGCCAGCGTTACATCAGTTGTTCAGCTACCAAACAATAAATTCTTTAACCACCGGCGATTGCCTCTGTGGTGAATAAAATGAATTGTGAGACTTACTGCTTGTAGCACTTACACCGTTCTGAAGTGTTTAAAATAAAGCAATCAGTAAAATCTCGTATTGAGGTTGACTTAATTGCAAACGCTTGTCGATCACTTTCATTCGAACGAAAATAGGGTTTTGACAACTAGTTTGACTTTGGCTATGGAACCTTTAATGTTTTGCTTCTGCATGAAAGTGTGGGGTCTAATTATTGCTTACTATTTTACCTTTATATACAATTTTTGGTAAAAAAATTAAAATAATTCTAACACGAGTAACGTTTTGTGCTATTTTACGTCGATGCTTCACCGTAAGCGATTGCCATTCGATACGTTCTTAGATCACACAACAAATGATCAAGGCTTGTAAGGATTATCTGACCGAATACGGGACCCATACGATTTGGTCGCAACCAGACGAAGTGCTCAAACGAAAATTGGACAATTGTTTGGCCTTGAACACGGCTTACCACCAGTGTTATGCCAAAATTAACAAGGAACAAAATCAACCTGGACACGAATACCCGCGTATGAATCTATCCGAAGTGCAGATATTTGGCGAGTTTGACGACTTTTGCGCTCGACTGAACATGTTACAGTTTATCTTGGAAAGCCTGCGGAAGTTTGAGTCTATTCGGAATCTGCCCATTGACGGTAAACCATTTTCACGCAAACTTGTATTGTTTTAGTTCAGTTGTGTTTGAAAAAACTCAGACGAGATATAAATTTATTTATTTACATAAACTTTAAAAATCATTTTGGTCGGATTTCAGCAGCCAGAACAGAGGGATAATGTTATATATTCTAGTTCTAACACTTGATGAAGCAAAACTGTACACCTTTTGGAATTAAACCCATTTAACCAGAGCAGTGAATTGTGCACAGTCTTTTCTTGAGTTTGCAATTATGAGTGCTATCGTAAATTTTATAGCACAACAATCTATATTTAAAAAGGTAAGCATAATTTGTGACAATGTATGTAAACAAGGATCCATCATTTCTTCATCATACCGATAGAGATAGACAGCCCAAATTTCTATTGATTGTGCATCGGGAGTGCATTTTTAAATTTTGTTTTGGAGAATAAAGTCAATGCGCAACAGGTAGTACGTTTTATGGCCGATAGCAATGTATCATTTTTTTATTCTAATGATGGCATTCTGTATCAAATTTCATGACTCAAATTCCATATTACTTATAAGGTGGGTGAGCGCTGAATTATGATCTGATTTCGAAATGAACAGTCGACAGTTTTGAAACTGAAATCTAATAAAAGTAGTGAAGTTTAGCAGTATTCTAGGTTTCAAGAAATCAGTAGGAATATTATGTCCATATTGAACATGAACTAAGAAAAGCCATTTCGGAGCCATGTTTATCAAATCTCCGCACTTACACGCCAGTGTGGGCAAAGTGAAAACACCGTTTCAACAAAAATTGCTTGCAATTTGCTCTATTGCGCATGATCGCTGCAGGAATCGGTGCTTGAACTTCTGGAACACAACAACAACAACAAGACAATTCATCTAAAATTAGCAATTGCTTCCACGCCATATAGCTCAAAATTAACTGTAAATTGTCATACTCTTTCTACCTGATAAGTACAACCGGAACAACACCTGTAATGCACTTTGAAGTCCGTAGAAATGTACTTAGTAGTTGGTAATGCACTGATTTTAACTTCAGATGGTATGAACAGATCGTTTCGTTGCAGTAGTAATTTTGAATTGATCTAATAAACATCCGAATTAACAAATTTTCACGCTAAACGTTTTATTTATTACAGAAAGATACAGCTTATTGGATCAACTGAATAAACTACGAAAAAAGATCACCTCCAAGCCGTATGACTATTTAGCTCTAACTAACACGGATTTCAATGGAGATGTATCGTCGTTCACTTCAGAGCTCAAACGTATCGAGGTCAGTTTTGCGTCTGTGAGAACGCATTTCCCGCACTTTCTCTGTTTAAAGTGTTTCTTGTCTTTGAAATCCAAAGAATGGCGAACTTTATTATATGTTTTTGCTATTGTTGAAAAGCGACGTATTGTAAACAGCTTGGAAGAATACACTTTTCATTTTTCCAACCGATTTCAACAAATTGCATAATTAAACATATCATGAATTTTGTGTATTGATTAACAGAGAAATCGATTAATGGCTTTGCGCCATATGCTACACTTGTGAGGATTATTGTTTATATTGTTCATGTGCTTTATGATGAGGTAGCTTTGCAGATCAGCTCAATTCATGTTCAGATAGCGCGGTAGCACTTTTCCATAGTTCCTTCGGTTCGCAGTAAATCAAATGTATTCAAAATTTTGAGGTGCAATTACGATGTTCCAGTTTTATTCTGTCATGATTTTATTATGCAAATATGCAATGTAACAGTATTTGATGCCTGCTCTAATTAGATGATTCTCAAGAGCTATGAACAAACATTGGATCCTGGAAATTTTCAAAAGCATTTCGCTATTAGCAGAATGAATTTTACAGTTTACTCCACAATATTAAGCTATAATAATATCTTGTGGTGCTCACAACCCCATCATTTACACACCATAACCGTTTTCTGGTTGTTTGTCGTCATCAGTTCGAGATAATAAGATTAGGTTGACTGAGTCTTGAAACAGTGGTATGGTGGTAAGCAAAGGTACACTTGTATGCCGCCGTTACATATGACTCTTACGATGTTCAAATACAAAATCAGAAAGTGATTCTCCTGATGACGGCAAACAGCTAGAAACCGGATGTGGCGTATAAGTGTGAGCACCAAAATATATTCACCAATAACATTTTAAACATTTATGATCTGATTGGGGCAAAGAATGCGCGTCTTGCTTTGTGAATCTTGTTTTTACCTTCCCATGTTTCTTCGGGAAATAGATAATGGACAATTATTTGGTGGCATTAAGGGAATAATTTTTTTGTTCTTTTGTCCTTTTATTCTTCTCTCATTTTCTTGTTGAAGAATCATTGCAATGAGAACAATATATATTTTAGTGTGTAAATAGATTTAATTTGAAGCGACGTTTATAATGATATCTGAATGCAAGTTTCACCGTTATGGGGTACAAGCACTCGAATTCTCTTGCTTCATTCCCACCTCATACCATTACAATATCTTTTGTCATGAGTGCGCGAAATTTCAACACGTAAATTCTTTAGATTTCATTTCATATCAACCGGTTTCTCAAATCTGCATCCACAACTAATCCTGCAGCAAAAAATCGATGGCATCTTGAATGCGCACCTTCTGCGTGGTGGCAGCGTTTACCTGTGTTTGCTGCGCATGCTACACACGGAGGAGGTCGAGTTCAATTTGTTTGGTCAAGCGCAACGATACAAACGATTGCTGATTGCGTTCCGAAACGAAATGGAGGAGATCGCGGCCACATATACGAGCGACTGTGAGAACCCCATGGTTGACCGTGATATGCCGCCATTTTCCGGTCAGTTCCTTCGACCAACAGTATTTCTTACATAATACTTCGCTTCGAATACTGGTCACATTATACCGCTTTCCAGGTCGCATAGCTTGGGCTCGTCGCTTCTACTTGCGTATTTCGCTTCCAATGTCGATTATTTGGAATCGTGTTCCCACAGTCCGTGATACAAAAGAATGTTACAAAGTCATCGGACGTTATAATCGCCTAGGAGAAGTCCTGGTGGCCTACGAAATACTATTGTATCGAAATTGGAAAAGACAGGTAGAGCTGCGCATTTTTCTTTATAACGCATTCGATTGATTTTTGCATACCGATGGGTGGTGATCATTTCGTTGGATAGTTTATTTGAAATTAATTCATTGTTAATGTAGTATGCATCGAGATTTTATTAAGTTTAATTTAATTTTCCTTCTTATTGTAAATGGCGAATTCAGGAGTTATTCAAGGGTTTAATGGTAAAAAAGAATGAATATTAAGAATAACTATAAGATTGTCAAAATTAAAATATGGATGAACAAAAGCATGCTGGGCAGTTTGATTAAACAGCATATAAGTATTCGGGAAACAAATTATTGAATAAAAACTCGTCTAATATTTTTTAAACTCATGCAAGCTAATAAAGTGAGTAACGGTAGAAGGTAAACTGTTCCAAGTAAAACAGACAGAATAAAAATGCTTTCTACAGTTCAGGCGGGAATGGGGTACCACCAGCGTATAAGCGTGTGCTTGATAGTTAACTTGAATAGTCTCTGTAAATGATGGTTTATGGCATGAAATATTTGGTAAAGTAGGATAAGATCATAACGCTTGTTTCGAATGCGGCGAACTAGTAATGTTGAGCGGTGATAAATTCACTGCATTATTTCTACTTGGAACATATTCTTTCTTCCGTCAACTAACTTGCATGAGGTGCGAAAATAAATTAAACTCGTTTTTAATTATTCATTTCCCAACTACTTATATACTGTGTAATCTGATTGTCCAGCATATATTTCATTTTTTATATTTCAGTTTTTCACCGGCCTATGGTTATTACAAAGAGTAATGCTTTTTAGATCAATAAACACCATGAATTACCATTAATTAACTAACAGGTCAGACTTTCGAGGTGCGTGTCAATGGTGCCTTTTCAAAACCTATCGCAGCCGCAAGCGGAGTTCACCTAGGTTCGGTCCTTGGTCCCAAACTCTTTCTGGTTCGGTAGCGCTCCATTCCAGACTAAACTGTAGAAGGCATTTTTTATTCTGTTCGCGTCAGTTTTATTTGGAACAATTTACCTTCAACCGTTACTCATCCAACTAACTGACATGAATTTAAAACTAAATTGAACGAGTTTTATCCTAACATTCGCTTACTGCGTCCTTACGCACAGTGTAATCTTATTTCTCAGAGTGTTTTTCGTTAATTGAATTTTAATTTTTATCATCCTGCGGTTGTTAATAACCATAATGTATTTTAAAAATTTATGTAATTCAAGGTAATTCAATGTTTTTAATGGTCTGAAAAGCAACAGGCTTAACAATAACCATAAGATGGTAAAAATTGAAATGTAAGTGTATAAACAAGATAAGGAATTAGATTATGCAGTATATAAGTTTTCGGGAAACGAACAATGCAAAAAAATTCGTCTAATTTCGTTTTAAATTCATGCAAGCTAGTGGAGTGAGCAACGGTTGAAGGTAAACTGTTCCAAGTTAAACAGACACGGATAGAGTAAAAATACCTTCTAAAGTTCAGGCGGGAATGGGGTAAAACCTGCACATATTCATGGGTCCGATAATTTCTCGTATCCATTCGCGTGTGAATTGTTTTGTAAAGTAAGATAAGGTCTCCTGTGATTCGTCGATAGGGAAAGTCGAACAGATTCAGTTGAGCTATCCTTCCTTTATAAGGTTTGTTTCGGATGCTGAGAAATAGTTTTGTTGAGCAGTGATAGATTCGCTGCATAAGTTCCACATCCTTCTTGAGCCACGGAGACCATAACTGCACACCGCATTCCATAACTGGTCTCAAGTATGTATTCATGATCCTTGGAAATATCTTGGACGAAAATTTCCCAAATACCTGTTTGCTTACATTTAGGACACATGTTGCTTTTTTAAAGGCACTGTTAGTTTTAAGTGGTTTTTAAACTGGAGCATATCCAGACACCCAAATCTTTTTCTTCACAGCACTTTTCAAGGACATGTATGTGAATTATACTTGGTTCCCCACATATGAATTTAGTCCTTTCCTTTAAAAGAAAGTTTCGTATGTGTCGGATTATTATTCTATGATTTTTCCAGTTATTTGAACACAAAATACTTGATCCGCGAAAAACGTTTGTGACTCATTTATATTGCCTCCGGTTCATGCTAAAGATTCATCCGGGAATAATCGATGGTTCCAAGCATTTTGCATCTATTTTTAGATAAAGAATCAAGTTCTTTGTGCCGGGGCCCCGTTAATGGCACTGATTCGGAAAAACGACAAAGTTTATGAACTGATCAACTTTGACCCAGCACTTCGAGCACTGTTTCGCGAAATTGTTTGTTTGGAACGACTGAGTTGTCCGATTCCGGAAAAAGCACGTGAAATGTACCAACGCTCGTTTTTCTTGAAGAAGCGATTCAATAAATTACAGGTACATAATAAAATAATAATACAAGGCTTTGTTCTGACCATTATGCTCCCTGAATGTTTTCCATACTTTATAGCAAAAAACGAAAGTTACGCGGAGATTGACATCATCAAATAGATACTCAAACATCATTGTGAGATTGGCATTATCATTCTTGTTTTTTATTAACACAAATTGGCAGGGGATGTGAGCAACGGAGCATTGATTATTTGTATACTTTTTACCGCTAGGCTCTGTGGTTCTGTTGTTGAAAACCTAAGTTATATGAGAGTGGTTTCAAAATCAAACATTTTTGACCTTTTTTAAAACAATTATTAGCTTATCAATGCTTTGATAATGTTTGAAACCAAATGAGTTATCGCTAGTATTTAAAAATGATTTGGAAGCATTCTGTTACGACAGTAATTTGATAATAATAACGATTAGATTCTGTCAAAAGCTTCGTCAAGATTCAAGATTCACGGTTTAAGGCGAAAAAGCAAATAGTTGTATAACACCATAAAATATATGTTTAAAATTTACATAAATTTTACTTTTAATCATTTCATACGGTTTGAATAAGGAGTAAAAATAATTCCAAGTATGAAAAGCATTGTGGAAATGTTGGTTGGAAATGTTTGTTCCAATAGAATTTTTTGTTCAAATTCGTGTGCATAGCGTTAACTGTGGCCAAAACTGTAATTCGTATAGTAATTTTCAACCATTTTTAACTATATTTCTTCGATTCTTGCCGTTTTAATCATCTTGTGAGAATTTCATTGTCTCCATTGAAAACATGATCAGCGAAGAATTGTCATTGTTTTATCAAATTCTTTCTCGACTCTCTCATTGGAAATTGCGTTGAAGTAACATTTGATTCAAGATTCAAAATTCAAGATTGAAGAATTTACGGTCACAAAAGCATATAGCTTCAAAATTACCATATCACAGTAAATTTTCGTTCAGGAAAAAGGTATAAAATAAACATGTAATGTCAAGTATAGTCCAGTTAAATACTTACCATGAGTTAATATGCAGGTATCGTTTAATCGTTATGCAACAAATAAGTATCCAAATTTCGAATAAACGTTTCGATGCTGGGAGAGATGACAAGAGTTTCGGGGAGGGCATTCCAAAAGAAACAGACACAATAAAAATATCGGCGACAGCTGATACCAGAGTCGGGGATTTGTAGTGTCGCTGAGTGGCTGCGTGTATGTCGTGACTCACGATAACCGAATAAATGTTTTAAAAAATGATGTAGGTTATTTAATATTTTGTATGTTAGTGTCGCATCACTTCGAAGGCTTCTTTGAAGGAGAGTAGGGAGTCTCATTTTCTGCCATCGTTCCTCGTACGTTAGTTCCCGTGAACCACTTAAAAGTTTGGTTGCACGATGGTATATTTTATCAAGCAATAATATATCCTTTTTTAATCACAGAGTCCAAGCTTGTGATGCATGCTGCGTGAAAAAGGAGGGTTTGTTTTGTTTGTATATAACTCTAAAAAACTGTAAAAAATAATTTGTGAAAATTAGACGTTTTCCTATAAAAGATTAGTCCAGGCAACGTGATCCTGTCAGTCAGCAATGCCATATCAGATTAATTTGGCATGTTCAATAATTAATAACAAGCCGAACCTACTACGGAACTAGGATACACACATTATTAATATTTCTTTCCAAGGATATGGTTCAACGAGTGAAGAGTTTTCGTTCCCGATTCACGCCAGAACTGGAGCGCTTGATGGCGGTGAAATTGTACAAGTTTAACCAGATATACTATCGTGGATTCTATCTTCATGATTGGTACAGTGCAACCGCTGATCGTTGGATAGAAGTAAGTCAAATGAGATGAGGTTGTCCAAACGATAAGGTATCACTCCGATACAATTTCTTGTGAGTTGGAAAATAACAAATTGTTTTATTACGACCAACGACATGTTCTGCGATTCTAATAGGACCATTGTGCATTAGGCGCGAGAAGACATATGATTCACCCTCATTCATTCATTGGAATCATGTGATTAGCTTAGACGTAATTAAGGGATCCATTTTTAATTAGATCGGTTCTGCGAACCATTTAAAAGGCTTTGCATTGTTTGTTTACATAATCTAAAAATTGAAATTTGTGCCGCGTTTAACGGAAATGATGATGACTAAGCGAAATAGCAAACTGCTATCAAACTAGTTGAAAAACGGAGGCATACATTAATAACTATACTTTTTGTCGTCTTCTGGTTGGATACTTTAAATATATTTGTTGTGTTCAAGAATGGGCATTGCAGAACCAAAATGATCGATTCATAAGGTGGATATGTGTCGTGAAATGGAAAACGCGCTGTTGACTGGCTTCGTTGTTCTGCCATATAGTCTGCGGGTGCACTTCAGTAGAAATGAGTCAACATGCTCATATATGCTGACAAATTTCAAGGCTTACTGAAACTAATCTCGCTGTCTCTACCTCATGATAACAAGTAGTCACAAACTGGTAGGTATTTATAAGTGCTGAGTATGTGAACACTCCAAATGTTTCAGACCTATTATTACTGATGCAATTTGTGTTGAACAGGAGTAAATTTATGCATAGCGGGCTAAGGATTACTTTCTACATTTCACACAAGATTTCAAACTGAACAAAGTTCTGACATGGACAAACCGATTCACATTTTGATTTGCGCATCTTCAATAGGATGTGGAACAAGAAATTACGGAACTTGAAAGTATCTTGAATAGAGCCGAGGATTTGCTCAATTTGCACATTAACGGTACAATCGAGAAAATTGCCAATTTCGTCCTTCTGGATCTGCCGCCAATGCCGGAGACCCGAGGAGCCGATAAGGCCCCCACATGCGATTATGACATCATCTATAATCCCGAAAACGCGACCCCTAGTGTGGCATGGAAAGGTCCTTGGAAAAGCACCGCTTGGAGTGTTTATGATTTCGTGCGTAGTGTGCATGCACAGACCGCGCATGGGGCAAAGCAGCTACAACAAATGTCGGAATTGGTAGAAAAAGCAGCTGAGCAATATATTGAAATACTGGCGGGAGATTTTTACACCTTTATGCAACAACTGGATCACTTTGAACAATCAATTCCAACAGATAGTGAAGAACCTGGTAAGTTAGAAACCTCTGGGTAATTATCGATTAGTATAAAATAATATTTAACAAGATTCAATAATGTGAAGTAATGGATCCAAATTAAAATCGTTACAAAATGGCAGTGTTTGTAAACTGGCTATTCTAATTTTACAGTCTTCAGGATCAGCACATGATTGTGATTTGAAATGTTACTGTTTTGTTTTTAGGGAGCGTGTATGATGTTCGATCGGTAGCGGGAGTGACCGGCATACCACGTGTCAGATTACCATTTGTGAGTTACCATGGTCAAAGCGAGCGGGCCAGAAGAGAAAAACTTATTCGTAAAATCTATTCGACGATAGACGAGCAACTACGAGGCTTTGGACAGCGCACACTCGACGCGGTGATCAAGAGTGTGCGTTCTTCTTTGGAACAAATCTGGCGATGTTTTGGGATGCGTGAGGCGAATAACCTCTTGAAAGATATTCCGACGGGCAAGATTGTTGAAGCAGGTACGTAACGTATCCACCCTCGAAGTTTTTTTCTAGGTACCGCGAGGCCGCACCCAGTTGTGCAATGTGAAGTACTATTGAATGAAAACGATTTGATACTTCGCCCGAATTTGGAAGAAATACAAACAGCGATCAAGGCGATTAATGGTTGTTTGTTGAATTGCACGAAATTGATTGGCAAATGGACCGACGCGCTTCCCAGGCCAGATCAGATGGCTCATCCCGCTCTAAGAGTAGGTTCCCAGTTAAATAAAATTGAGATATATAAATGTGTATTGTCTATTAACCAACATGTACTCCTTGAAACACCTGTGCTTTGAATTCCTTTATAATGTGTTCTCGCTATGGCTGGATTGTTTCATTGCATAACAAGGCATATAACACGGTGCAGTATAAAACCTTTTACAAGTTATGGATAAAGATTATAAAAGGCTAGGCTAGCTGGGGTTGTGAAATCAGTGCAAATTAAAAATTGTCAATGTATTGTGGTGTATTTGAACACAGGTTTTCTTTGCACGAACCCTATTGAATAGTGGCTTCTAAATATGACATTGTTTGAAGCATATATAGATAAATGATCTGTCACATATTTAATGTTTCGAGAAGCAATCGAGTACGCGTGCTATCGTTTAGAACACATTCTCAAGTGCCGCCCACGGTGAGCGAGTCAGATTGAAACTTAGTAAGCAGCCGCAACCTCGATCGCCGATAAGAATACATTGCTGCTCAATAATCTTACACATTCGAAACACATCTAGCCTTGAGAAAGGGTCAAGCTTATATTGAAAATTATAGCACCACTAGAGTTTGAGTGTTCGGAGATATGGCTATCGAGACCGGGAGCAGAGTTCATCAGGTTCAGTTGTCGGTCCAATAGTGTTCCCAATATGAATAAATCATATGCGCAGTTGATACAGGAAATATTTGTTCTTTTCACTGATGGAGTAAAACTTCGGATGACTATTATATCTGTACAAGATTGCCGACTTTAAAAAACGTACTAAAAATTTTTATCACTGGTCGGTTCTGCCTTTTAATTTACAAAACCCCTCACTTTGTCATCCGTACTTGGTAGTCCAACACTGGAATGGACTACATGAGAGAACGATCTTGGTGCCTGAGTAATCGGAAGTCTGGAAAACAATCAGAAGTGTGAAACAGACTATTAACTTGCCCATAATATACCCGGCTGATTCAGACGCGTTTTCGGACATTTCTCACGATTTTCGTTGAAGAAGTTACACTCAGTCGTACTGCACAGTGCAAGCTTCATCAAAATGGTTGGAAAAGGACATCGCAATACTCGGGAGGATTTATCCCGAGGCAACCAAACTGGTTACCTGATTGCATTACCTACCCTTTTGGCAGCGACCGGATCAAGCACCCTGGAGCGTAGGCGCATTTGAGCTGACCTAAACAATATATTTGACGTACCACCCACTAAGGGACAATCCCTTCAAATTCTACACTCCCCCATTAACATTCGTTCAGTCCGAGTACGCTTGCTTTGGAAACGATAACGAGTAAACATTGGGTCATCACTGAGTGAACCCGTTTTCAAACAAAAGTTGGAAGCCTTTATATAGATCATCCTTATGTTAGTGCCTGTTTTCTGAAAGACGTCGGTGTTTTTGGGTATACACACCTCATTGAAAACAAGCTGCTTAACCACATTTTTCACCGAAATTCTCCGCATGATTCTGTACGTGGAAATATTTTCGATTCTAAATTTGAAAATACGATTCATTAGAATTTTACACATTTATCGTGTACCTCATGTACCTCATGTACGAGAGTTGCTTAAGCAGCATGCATGCTTGTTAATCTCATAAGTTTGCAATACAAATATCTCAATTAAGAATAAGTTTTGACACGCGAGGACTTGTTCATCTACGCTGTCACTGGATCATCGCAATTCATACACCTATATCAGTCTACACTAAGAGTAATGCATTGATGGTTTATCTGTTTGCTTATTAATGAGCAGCTTTATTTTATTGATTTGACGAACATCGCGAATGCAATAAAGATGATCCAATTAAGCGGGAGCTAGCACAGAGTCTCTTTCCTATGATCTATTTATATACGGGAAACCCATCCAACCTTTTGATGTTACAAGGTAATTTTCTGCACATCCTGGAGATTGCATCTAGCAATAGTGGCTCCCATCTTTTCTAAGACCCAATTGCACACCGATGAAAATGACGTTGTGTGGTTCATCACAATGCCAGCCGTAATTTCCCGGGGCAATTTTTGCTAATGCCAATGTAATGGGGTATAATAATTATTCATTAAATATGAAAAAATATGAACATTTGTTAGTAGATTGCACTTCAAAAACGTGAGAGAATCAAGAAAGCAAGCAACGTTTGGGAAGTCTGGGACAACTCATTAAACATTGCTGCGATGACATCCCTATTTGCATCAAAGTGCAAAATTTGAACAAGCAGGGAACCACAAAATTTTCCATTCTCATGCAGCTGTAGACCAAGACCCGTTGTTTGTCTCCGATTTCATTAGCACAAAACGGTACAAGTGAGAATGCGGAGGAATTATGTCAGGTCGCTCCAGGTCAAATCGCGTTCCAGTCCTGTGGACCCTATCTCGAGGACAATCGGTCCAACATTAATCACGTCACTCCAGGTTTCCCGTTTGCGTATCGATTTATACCCCGAGGACAATCTGCCAACGGCTAACCACTCCCGCAAGGCAAGACAATGCCGATTAGTCAAGTGACGAGTGGCTTGACATAGAATCACCTATACACAGAGACACGTATATCGAAAAGGACACCTCGAATTTTTCTACACGGCTTGTCACTATCAGACGATTTTGTGTCAACCGGTTCTATTCTAACCCTCGCCACGTTCAGCACTTTGGGACGACCTTGAAGAATTGCATAGCGTGCAATAGCTACTGATGTTCTCCATCTGTTCATGTTTTTGTCTAGGGTGCTACTCGAACCGTCCACGTGCAATCATTCTTAAACCCGAATACTTGTGGATTTGCGATTGTTGTCTTCAGATTTTCAGGTGTTTCGTGCTCTTGCATTGTGCCGGAGGGTGGTGTTCCGCATTTAATTTAAGAACTCTTGTTGGGCCCTCTACAATATGCTTTGAACACTGCCCGAATGTTACACTATCGCACATTTAACACCTGTGCATGGTTCAGAATCAGGCTCGAGCACATTTTCTCAAACAAGTAATGGCGATGTGGTTTGAACCACTAACTGCTTTAGTGAAGGACGGATGGTTTAACCACTATACCATTCGGCCCCATAGTTGGACTGAATAACACAACCGACCTTGTACGGTAGCCATTGAAATGATTGTAATAAATAGTCGTAATTCGCGACTCGAATGCTAGTAAATGCGCGCAAACATCAGTCACATGATCATCGAGCGAGCCTTAGCCACTTGTTATGAAGATAACCTACCAGGCCACGTAAAATTTGAAACAGACAGGATAAGCGAAAAGCGGTTTCGAATACACAGACTTATAAGAATGATACCGTTGACGTCAATTCGCAAAGGTAGTTCTCGCAAGAAACTTTCGTCGTAAAGCTTAAGTTATGCTAAACCTCGTGTTTTATTTGCTTTTAATCAACGCACAATGTTGTTCGTGCATCTGTGCTAGGCATCGTCCTATGACTTACCCTATTTTGGTTACTGCGAATGCCAATTGCGGTTTTCATAAGTTGAATTGTGAACCAAACTTTTGTTCTTACAAATATACGTTCTACGTGAAGTTTGCTGCCCAATGCGGTAAACAAGAAATGTTAACTTTATTTTCACATGAATCAATTGATACTGAAAAGCTGTTGATAATCTTTGTCCCTATTTCATAGAGTTTATCATCTCGCTTGGCTGGTATACGCCGTGTCCCAATGAAGCCCATTGCACAGGTGAATGCGGATGGGAAGAAAGGTCCATCATTATACGACAGAAGTTCCGTTGTTCTAATGCATTCAGTTAGCGCTTTTTTGAACAACTATTCGCGAGACAACGTCGATCAAGACAATCATACTGTGAGTTGAAAAAATTGAATTGAATCTTGAATCGTGACTAGGATATTTAAGCGATGTAGCTTGCCGGTAACATTCGGTACAGTGTGTATCACGTTGTTTGATTCTGTGCGACAAATAATCAACTGTTAAAAGTAAGATTAAACGATACCTAATTGATCCAAGTAGGTTTACATTCTTACACAAGAAACTCAATTAACTTTCTTTGCGTCAGACCCCGCATTCGTTGATTGTGTGGTCCAACCGCAACTTTATCCTGACCAATTTCGCTGCGAATTTCATACACAACTACTTCATAAACAAAAAATAACAGATATAGGTTATGGTGCTACAGCAATTTATTCCTATTTTCTATTCACAATACCAATTCGCATTACTAATTTTAGTTTTCTTTTAAATTTTCGGGTTTATCTGTAAACAGGTTCAGCTATGCTGAACTTTGTGTGAGAATAAAATCTACTGTGTACAGCACACACTGATTTGGTTTAATTATTTTCAAAAACCACTAAAAAATAATTTAATTTTGGGGCGAATTTCGCTAGCTATCATCTTTGTTTAATTTCAGGTTTCGACTAACCGGAGCACTGGTGAGTCATATGCTATTAAGTAGATCCATGGGATGCTACGTACGTGTCGAGGATTGCATGTAGCTCACACGATTTCATCATTGAAACGCAGCTATTGCACACCTTATCGTATCGGTTCATGGTTTTATTGCGTCAGATTATTCCAATTAAATCTACAGAAAGCAATCTCTCACAGAGTTTGTTTTATTAGTTGTGTAGCTCATTGCTTTTCAGACAAAATAAAAAAATAATAATAAAAAAATAATTTACAAATCACAACTTCCAACCTGATGCAGAGGCAATTCTAGCGTTCTTGGGAGATGCAAATACGGTGTTCAAAGTTTCAAACCAATTAGCCCATTTGCAACCATCTTTGTACATTCACTGAGCTCAGATGCATATGTGCCGAAACGCATAAGCTCAAAAATGATCCTCTTTCGGTGTTTCACGTCACATCCTGCCCTTGCGATGTACTTCCATGGTCGACATTGACCGAAGGAGGCTAGTGGTCACGAGGTCACATACACTCGCGATCTGATCCGTGCTGGTTGCGAGGAGCGGACAGCTGGTTTACAATTGACTGAAATTTTCATTTCGGTATAACAGCTTTTAAGATCCGTGAAATACGTTATTACTGTCACGTTCTGTATACGTTCCGAATTGAGTTTTAAAAGCTTTCAGAATATGGTCAATCCAGCACCAGCGTCGACAAACTAGTACATTCTTGGTGGGATTTCACTCGGAAAGCGGTCATAACTCTTCATTTTAGATCGTTGCATACGAATGGATTTCCAGCAGGCAACCGAGGCACCTATTTACAAATACCGGAAACCTTTGGGTGATCATCATGATCAACCTCTGAACCGTCTATCGGTACAGGCTCGAGCAAGCTGATTAATAACTTCAATCGAGTAGGCTCATTTGCATGCATTTCCGTCACACGACCGGTTCCGCGCTGTTTGCACCCATCAAGTAGAGACAGTAAGATCAGGATCCTCATGCTCGTGAATGGTAAACAAGTAGCGATTGCATGCCACCGTTGAATAAGGCTGGTACGACCAACCTGTTCAATCACATATGTCCAAGCACATGTATAATTGGGTTAAACCCATAACCATGAAACAAAATGCTCATTTGCATGCATTTCCGTCACACACGCACAACGACCGGTTTCAATCTAGTAGAATTTAAATTTTGCTTCGAGGTCCAAGCACAGCTTCAGCCCTAATGTTACGATTTCTCGCACCTTTTGGTGTCGACGGCGCTGCCATGGTAGCAGCAGTTGACAGCGTTGCGCTTAGTATAAGGATTTCATATTTCAGTGGTGCACACATTGCTCACTCATATAAATAACAGATTAAGTGTTAAACATATTGATGAAATTATGCTGTTAGACTAAATCCGTTTATTGAACAAAACATTTCTATTCAGACCATTTTAGTTAACCCTAATGATCCGATCGATATTTTCATCGTGGAAGTTTTCGTGATTCACTAACATAGTCTTTTGTTTTTCATGGAGGAATGACCGATCTCAAAGAAGATAGTGAGATGTTGGAAAGTTGTGAATTGGAAGTGAATTGTTTTCAAGATGTTCGACACGATAGAGAAATTTATCGCGTACAAACGCAGTTGGTAAATTGGCAAAATATGTCCAAACGTATTCTCTTCCTGACTCGACGTAAGTTTTAACAGTTTTAGAGTAAAATTCAAGTTTTATATATTATCCAATAGTTCAAAACACGATATACCAGTATTGGTTGGCAATGTCTAAAATAAAAATGGAGTGTTTCTATCTTGGAAGCAATTCAAACATACATTGACTGCACAAAAATCAGTATATATATGCATTTCCATCACTCACTCACACACACACACCACAACCATTTTCATGCTGTTTGCCCTCATCATTCGATCATATCCGTATACCGTTAAACAGTGGAAAAATGAATAACAGCTTTTGAACTTGTAAGCAACTGTTGGATAATGTTGGAAATAAATTGATTTTGAAAGATGTAGGGATTTTCCCACCTATCCCATCTCCTTTTCCCGTGTGAACCTTTGCTTCAGGTATCATACAACTAGCTCCGCAGTTCCGTATATATTTAGAGTAGAGTTCACATATCATATAGGTTCGCATATCCTTGAAAATTGCAGTGAAGAAAAAGATTTAGGTGTCTGGATATACTCCAGTTTAAAAACCTCACTTCAAACTAACAGTGTCTTTAAAAAGCAACACGTGTCCTAAACCTACTCAAACTCAAACGTGTATTTGGGAAATTTTCGCCCAAGATATTCCCAAGAATCATGAATACATACTTGAGGCCAGTCATGGAATACGGTGTGCAGTCATGGTCTCCGTGGCTCAAGAGGGATTGGAACGTATGCAGAGAATCTATCAGCTCAACAAAAACTTGTTCTCAGGCACCGAATCAAACCCTTATAAAGGAAAGAATAGCTTCAACGAATTGTTAGACTTTCCAATCGACGAATCAGAAGCAGGACCTTATATTACTTTACAAAACATTCCATTACCCCGAAACCACCCTACAGGATTTTTTTCACGCGAAGGGATACGAGAAATTATCGGACCCATGAATATGTGCTTGTCATACCTCATTCCCGCCTGAACTGTAGAAGGTGTTTCTACTCTGTCCGTGTCTGTTTTACTTGGAACAGTTTACTTTAAACCGTTGCTCACTCCACTAGCTTGCATGAATTTAAAACAAAATTAGACGAATTTTTATTGCATTATTCGTTTCCAGAACATTTATATACTGTTTAATCTATTTCCTTATATTGTTTATACACTTAAATTTTAATTTTTACCATCCTATGGTTGTTGTTAAGCATGTTGCTTTTTAGACCATTAAAACCTTGAATAACTTGAATATTTGTTAGGACTTCGTATATCACAAGGAACACTGTTACGACTTCATGCGGCAAACGTTTGGTGGCTCTGCTAATTATATTCAAGAGTTATTTTCGCATTCCTGCACTGTTTCACATCTTATGAAGTCTAGCCATCCTATTTTTAACTGAGCAGTATGCAAGCCTGAAGTGCAAATGCTTGAGAGTGCATTTAACGATAAAAGCAAAACACAACTTGGCCCACACCAATAAAAACAGCAAAACTATTATTAGTTACCTATAATTATCTCCAGCGAGTAGTGGCGACACTTCAAGGTTTTGTGGTATCCAAATTTGATGCGTTTCATGTTGATGTAACTCAGGTCAAAACTGATGACAAGTTGATATTTTGATCGCGGTGATTTACACGATTATTTGCATATACATTTTTACCTAAGGTCGAATTAAGGAGATTAGTAGCGTCACAGAACCGTTGCAAATGTTTTCGCTAATCTGGACGTTAAAACCGGAGGAAAATTTGGAACAATTCCTGCAGGATTTTGGACAACATCCCACGTTAACAGATTTCGAATGCAAATTACAAGAGTTGACCACACTGGGTACAAATTTGGAAAACCTTTTCCCGGTCTATATTGTCGGGCCTTTGGAGGTGCACACCTTTGCGTTTCGAAATGCTGTTCGGCAGAAGTTGGTCGAACATAAGACGGTCAGTCAAAGTTAGAGATTTTCTTGTTCGCGGTTATTCGTGTTAATGGACTAATCTGAAATATTTCTTTCCAGATATTTATGAATAAGTGCATCGAATTATTCATCACGCCGATTCAACCGATATACGTTGCCTTGGAAGAGTACGAGAGAATACTCGGTCATGGTATTAATTGTTTGGAAGATCTTTACCCGGTGATCGACGCGCTGACTGAAATCCGGGCCAGTGACGTTGACATGGACCTAGCGATCATTCGTGCCGAGGTCAGTCAATCGCACGTTGGTTACCGTTAGTTGCGTTGATTTAGGTTTGAAATCATAATCGGTAATTGAGTAGTATATGACTCTAGAAAAGAAGTACGGCATCTAGTTGCGCTTTCCACAGCTGAATTCCACTTGATGGTTACTCGAAAACAGATTTCCGATAGATGGTTAGAATCGCGTCCCCCAGATGCCGTTATGTTCACTCTTTGCTAATTGATTTCACGGTAATATACTCATTGATTTGCTTATATCCTTGTATGCATATAATTGCTACTCTGCATTCTCAAGGATTATTCTATTGTCTTTCATTCACTTTTACACAATTCATTAAGTGCAACTCATTTATTGTCATAAACTAAGGAACTTATCCATGGATTGCGAGCTATGGACTTGCTTATATTCTCAATTATGCCTACAAGTTTAGCTAATTTAATAACCAATCACAATCTTTTTCAATTGCCAAAACATCGACGGCAGTCATTTAATGTACGCCTCTGATATCGCGTATTTATCTTAAATATGTTTGAGTCTAATGCAGTCATGTTTCTAAACCGGACTTATGTCATATATGCTACCTCGAACATTCAAACTTGCCAGGTAAACAATGTATGAATGTGTAAGCCACTGTTGGATAAGGTTGGCACGATAAACCTACCCAATCAAATGTACCCACGCGCATGTTGTTTGGGGTAAATCCATGGGCTTGAACAAAAATTATCATTTGCATGCATTTCCATCACATGCATACCACAAAACCGTTTCCTGCTGTTTGCACACCTCAGGTATGGAAATTAGGATCTGGGTCCGAATCCCTTGAAACAGTGTTGAAATGGTAAACAAGGTATGAAATTGTACTCCTCTGTTTTAAAGGCATGTAAATAAGGATTTCAAATCAAGTCCATGGGTTTAAGCCCACCGAT
Source organism: Atriophallophorus winterbourni (assembly GCA_013407085.1). NCBI lineage: Eukaryota > Metazoa > Platyhelminthes > Trematoda > Plagiorchiida > Microphallidae > Atriophallophorus > Atriophallophorus winterbourni. The sequence goes on along the minus strand of JACCGJ010021957.1, from coordinate 1,453 downwards.
ATGTGTGTGGACACAGGTGATTGAACACATTAGGCAGGCCAACCTTATCCAACAGTTTAAACTTTGTTTACCATTCCTACACTGTTTCACGGCATGCAAATTCTGATAGTATTGTCCCTATCGGATGAGTGCAAACAGCACGAAACCGGTCATGGGGTGTGTGTATGATGGAAATGAATGCAAATGTGCTTTTATATTCATGGTTATGGGTTCAAACCCAGTCTACATGGGTGGGGGCTCACGTGATTGAACAGGTTGGTCGTACCAGCCTTATCCAACAGTGGCATACAAGCACAACTTGTTTGCCATTCTTCCACTGTTTCAAGCGCATGCGGATCCTGATCTTACTATCCCTACCTGATGAGTGCAAACAGCACGAAACCGGTCGTGGTGTGTGTGTGTGTGATGGAAATGAAGATTTCTGCCAAGTAAACATCGTACATCACTCAGGTATCAGCGAGCCTGTGTGTGTGGAAAACAAAATAGTTGATCGATATCTTTTTACCTTACAGGAAACCCAGACAATGCTGAACCGCTATGCGCTGGAATTGCCGCAAGAGCACGCAGATCGGATTGAGGCAACCAGATGGGCGTTGACACGAATGCACGATCGCGTGGTTGAAGCGATGAATCAAGTGTACGCATCGCAATTTCTATTCCAAGGAGATCTGGTGAAGACTGGGAAGAAATTGCGTAAAGCCGTGGCCGGGTTTATGATGGACTATCGGGAGGTTAATGTTATATTTTTTTTCTTATACTCCGTTACTCATTGGATTCCAAGCGTTCAAGTGTTCTAAACTAGACTGTGTTACAAGGCAAGGTCACTGTAAAGCGTTTGTTATCCCATCTATATATAATACGAATAATAAGACTATATTACTGATCAAAATGTGAGTTAGATACCCGTTGGAGAAATACATTTTCATATGTCATCGTATTAAGACTTTATTGTTAAATGTTGATCATGGTCGATTTCCTCAAACAGCGGGGCCCCATGCTGCCCGGTTTAGCGCAGCATGAAGTATTCGACCGCCAGGTGATGTTCCGAGGAACGTATGAGCAACTGATGCGGCAAGCGGAGGGTTGTGCGCGTGGCGAACGCTTGTTCGGCATCGATGAGATTCAACTGGACGGAATGCGACAAATCGGACAGCAACTGGATCACATTCATCGATTGTACTGTTTGTGCAGCGAAGTGAATTTAACATTGGAAGGTTTAAACTACGTGTTGTGGAAAGATGCGGATTTGGTTCAATTAGGCGAGAAATTTTCCAATTTCTTAAATAAGTGAGTTTGCTATCAACCAGTGGGAAGATTTGGCTAGTTATGAAACCAAAAGTTAACTGTCTCTCTTTATGTTTGACCAGATGCAAATCATTGCCGAAATCGATCAAACACTGGCCTGCGTTTACGGATTTGTCTGATAAATTAACCGACATTATTGGAAAATTGC
>JACCGJ010021956.1:0-11217 GCA_013407085.1 Atriophallophorus winterbourni | reverse complement strand
ATGGTCTAAAAAGCAACAAGCTTAACAACAACCATAGGATGGTAAAAATTGAAATTTAAGTGTATAAACAATATAAGAACATAGATTAAACAGTATATAAGTGTTCTGGAAACGAATAATGCAATAGAAATTCGTCTAATTTCGTTTTAAAGTCATGCAAGCTAGTGGCGTGAGCAACGGTTGAAGGTAAACTGTTCCAAGTAAAACAGACACGGACAGAGTAAAAATACCTTCTACAGTTCAGGCGGGAATGGGGTACGACCAGCACATATTCATGGGTCCGATAATTCCTCGTATCCCTTCGCGTGAATAAATCCTGTAAGGGATGGTTCGGAGTATGGAATATTTTGTAGAGTAAGATAAGGTCTCCTTTGATTCGTCGATAGGGAAAATCGAATAGATTCAGTTGAGTTATCCTTTCTTTATATGGTTTTTTTCGGATGCTGAGAACTAGTTTCGTTGAGACGGTGAAGATCGGCTGCATACATTCCCATCCCTCTTGAGGACACGGAGACCATGATGCACACCGTATTCAGACTGGCCTCAAGTATGTATTCATGATCCTTGGGAATATCATGGGCGAAAATTTCCCAAATACACGTTTGAGTATATTTGTAATACGTGTTGATTTTTTAAAGGCACTGTTATCACGCCGGACTTCCAATATTTCGGTACAACTCCCTTAAGCAACGAATAGTTAAACAGGCTGGAGAGCGGTTCACATAGCTGACGGTGACAGAACCTGATCACATCCGGTGTGATGCCATCCGCTTCTGGGGATTTTCTTACATTTAGTTCGAGCAAATGACTTGCAACAATCATTGGATTTATCGAAATATCGCACAATGTTTCGAATCCTGTTTCGATTGAATACTCAAAACGTTCCACTAAAACCTTTGGCACGAACACTTTAGAATAGTAAATTGCTAGAACATTTGCGGTTTCCAACGCTGTTTCAGTGAGTTTTTCACCATGCTGGATGGCAAACATACCTGCTTGACTTTTGCTTTCGCGTTCATGATTTTGTATAGTAAATTAAAATTGCGTTCATTTTTGACACGAGCATTAATTGGTGCGCTTCCTTATACCATCGAACAAGTAAAGTCAACTTGTTGCGTAAGATACGGAAATGTTGTCACGTAGTAGAAGTACTGTTTGCTTCATGCTGCATTCACACTGCTCGCTTGAGCGCTATCCACTTTTTGTTATGTTGCGAACAACAAAACGAATTTCATGTTCGGATGTTGTAGGAACGATCTGTGAGTTCTCATCTATCTTCATTTTCAGAAAATCTACAAGTTAGTTCCATTGCGAGTCAGGGCTTATGTGGTCCATCTGCCGATGCTTAATCTACACGACCGATTTACTCAGGGCTAATTTATCTACACGGCGAAACACTTCATTCTGAGCAAGAGATTGATGTGTGCAGCAGACATAGTCGAACACAAGCACTGAATGGTCACGAAGACCCAGCGGAGTCTGGAATCCGATAAATTCGACAGATTGTTCTTCCGATGTTAACATCAAATTCAAGATGGATAGACGGTCAGAACCTCTTCTCTGAGTGCATTCGTAAACATGGTTGTATAACGGGACTGAATATTTTACCTCTCTAAATCGGTATTCTAGCGTTTGTTGGTGGTGAACGTCTCTGAGATAAATGGTAGGCAGTTTAAAATCGCCTATAATAATTATTGATGCTTGCTGAGTGCGAATCAATCGCTGAAGCACTTAGATCAACCTTTTGTTCTACGATTCCGTAGATGAAGAAGACCGGTAGATCACACCAATCATGCAAACTTCACCAGACATCGGCTTTAATGATCACCAAATTGTTTCCTCGATGGTGATTTCTGAGTAGTCTATTGGACGCACCTGGGGGAGATTATGACAATGAAGAGCAAGGCCGCTACCAATTCTCTCTCGATCATTCCTTTACAAATTCATATTTGGAATGGATATCTCTGTTTCAATCAAGAAGAATACCATGTTCATGTAATGACGATAATGTCTGATGAGTAGTGCGTGCCTATCTCGGTTAACTCCGCAAATTTGTTCGAAAGGCTTTGTGCATTTGTATATAAACATCTTATAAAGATTGTGGTCTTCAAATTATGAAATATTATCAATGGGCCGACTCGGTTACAGTCGTAATGTCAAGTTTTTTGGAGCTATCGCACGATATTCAATTTGGACCGCATCACTAGGCGTTGATGGGATAAGTACTATCCGTTTGCTTGCTTTCGGTTATTATCCTCGGCAAGCTTAGCTTGACAATTTGGGGTAGGTTTCTTCTAGTAGCTTACCTTTAACATGTTATAGTATCGGTCATTTTGCTTCACAAGTAGGTTAGCATTAAAAGGCTAAGAACATGCCCTTTATTGTTGGCAGACTGCGGTATCCTAAAAGCATCAACAAGTATGGCTTTTTTAATACCGATTGTTTCAATTCAATTAAATTCAATTTAATGGACTAAAAAGCATATAGCTTTACAAAAACCACAGAATAATATGCGAATGACAAATAACATAGGTAGTAAAAACGGGATTTGTTTGCCTACTGATCAGTTCAGGAATCATGTAAAAATACATAGGGCAGAAATTGTTTTAAACCGGTTGGATGGGGTAAATATGTATAGTTTACTTCGATGCATGGGTTCAAAGCTTTTATGATGCAGAATATATTGTTTCAATGTTTGGATTAGTCAAAATGAAGTTGTCCAAGTTCGATTTGAATATATCCAAGTTGGGTGAATGTGAAAAGTTACGGGGTAGGGAGTTCCAAGTAAAACATACGCGTACAGAACAAAAATATCTTCGACGGTTCAGCCTCGAGTGAGGAATGAGTACGGTATAGTCATGACTCCAGCTTTGTTCGTGGGTGGTAGTCGTGTGAATAGTTGATTCAGGGGATGGTTGGGGGTATGTAGTATATTGAACATAAGAATAAAGTCGCCTCTAAGACGGCGGTAGCGAGAGTCGAAGAGATTGAGACTTGCAATACGATCTTCGTATTGTTTGTCTTTCAAACCTCATACGAGCTTGGTGGTCCGATGATATATTCTCTGCGAGAGACTGATGTCATTCTGTAGCCAGGGTGACCAAGCCTGAACCGCATACTCCATGGTTGGCCTCAAGTACGTATTAATTATTTGATGAACAGTTTACTTTGTGAAACTCCGGAACACTCGTTTTAGCAGAATCAGCACTCGTGACGTCTTTTCATAGACAGCTGTGGCGTTATGTGACGGTTTCAATGTGCTGCTCACCCACACACCCAAGTCCTTCTCCTTGTCAGTGCTCTCAAGAATATGGGAACGAAGGGTGTAAGAGAACTCGCAATGTCTTCCAACAGTCAATACCTTGCATTTTCTGACATTGAAGGGTAGTTCATTTCTAACTGACCAGTCTTGTAAGGTATCGAGGTCCAGCTGAAGCTGTCTGCAATACTCAGTTATGCATACTTGTGTCCAGAGCTTGATGTCATCCACAAATAACAAGATTTTGCTGCGAACAAGTTTAAGTAAGTCGTTTACATAGATCAGGAAAAGATTTGGTCCAAGCACTGATCCCTACAGCACCCCACTCGTTACTGCAATGGGTCGCGATAAAGCACCATCAACACTTACTCGAATAACACGTACGAATGCTTTTGACATATCAAGATAACACGCCTGTATGGTGAGCCCTTTGTCAACAGCTTGTGTCCAGTCATCGAGGGAGAGCAGAAAGTTTGAAAGGCAAGAATGTCTTTTACTGAAGCCGTGTTGTTCGACTGCGAGCAAGCAATTGTCTTCCAGATGTTTTGTGACGAATGATATTTTTTCACATTGTGATGGGGCTCAAACCTTTTTTGAAAAGTTACGTCAGCAGAATCTTCCGGAAAGTCTAGAAATGCAATAATTATTGGATTATCTATTTCTCGAGATTTCTTCGACAACCATGGTAGATCTGCATGGATACGACATTTAAGAGTACGTTTTAAACGTTCTCCGCAGATTGCAGTGTTATTCGTAAGAGTCGAGGATCATCTTTGTAAGGAGAATTCAGATGGTTGTTAGGCCGAACTATTGATGAGGGAGTAACAGCGGCCAGTCTCATCTAACTACAGGGTTTATACCACTCAACTTAGTCATGTTTTTGCTTGGCTTAGAACAGCGTTTTTTTACTCGGTCACATTGGTACATGTAATACTAAGGTTTATACCCGCCAAATTTGGTTTATGGTTTGAGTCGCTCTTTTAGAGCTGGTTTTACTGAGTTCCTTCTCGTTTCCCTTCACTTGAGGAGTCACTTATCCCGGCGAACACTTACTCGTTTTAGTCGCCATCTGCGCGGATTTCTGGGCAAATGTTGTGGTGTTCGATCATGATTGCTTTTCTATGGGATCTTTGGCAGTATATGTATACTGGAGTTGGCAGTTTGTGTATGCTGGACTCCAGTCCATTTAGGTGCGCCTTAATTTCATTCTCAGTGGTTTTCGCCTCCGAGGATGACGCTGTTGGTTTTGCCTTGCGAACATGGTAAACGTAACAAACACCGGGACAATTATCTTCATTAATAATTGCGACCAAATACGAGGTCGCATTTTGCATGCACTTTCAATAAACAAGCGTAACCGGTGACAGACCTTTCTTAGGACTTACCAACTTTTGGCAAACAGTACATATGCAATCGATTCCCTTTGTTTTCTTTTTGGGGTCATTTGGTCAGGGCTGTCAGCAGCACTGTTCAAAGGTTTGTGCAAAAGCACTGGTTATGTCGAGCTATCGATCATGAATACCGTGAGCTCGCCAAAAACGCAGCGTTAACGAATAGGAGAAAAATCAAAATTGAATCTGGCGATACGCTTCGATAGTTGATCTCACGATGTTGAACATATAACCAGTCGATCGAAAAGAATAAGATCTTTCCGATGACGTTGATCCCTTTGAGGACTTAACGAGTATAAACAGCGTTGCATGCGTGGAACCAATATGGGTATATCACAATAAATCCGAATTCACTCGTATTATCGAATACCGCTACGAGATTGGTATATCCAGAAAGCTGACTTCGAGAGGACAACAACAAGTATAATATATCCACGTAGGTGTAAGAACATTATATCCTGATAATCAGGAACTCAAAATAATGCAACTGATTGCAACTCACCATAGAGTAGATCTTTCGGAATACGACAATTTTCCATTCTGTAGACGTAACCAAGCCACTGCTGGCGGCGCTGTTTTAACAAAATAATCATGCTCTGTAGACCAGCTGTGAAAGTAATTCAGCATTCATTGTTTTGTCCGTTCATGATATGTTGAAGATAAGACGAATGCTTACTTGATGAAAAGCATTTAGTTCCCGTTTCTGCCTTGCGTGCATGATCAATCTTTTCTTACCATACATAGAGTATTTAGTATCCACGAGCTGTTAACCAAGATCTATGACTTTAGATTCAACTTGCGTTCGCCCCAGACACTAGAGTTTGACTGGGACAAAATGACAGCTGCTCTGCCAATCAGCTTATCAATCTCCGTGTCTAGCGAGAGGTTATTTGCTATGGTTGAAACAAAATATGTGAACTGAAGTATGGATTTAAACTGACAGTTCTAAACAATTATGAATGGGGGATGTCTATTATCCTAACCCTGTCAACAGGTGGAACCAAATCTTTGTGCTCCAACTATCGCGGGATAAGTTTCATCGATAGTGTAGCTAAACTATTTGTGGCGCAACTGCTTAATCGGTTCTACACCGAACAAAATCTGCGTTCTAGAGTCAACCAAGGTGGGCTTAGCGCAGAGATTGGATGCGTAGATCTAATATTTACCTTCCTCAGGATTCTGGATTCCCGTGCACGTTACCAACAGCAAACAATAGCTTGTTACATTTATTTTCTCGCCGCCTTCGACTCCGTAGACCGTGGTACATTATGTGATATCATGTTCTCGGAATGGGTCCCCTTAAAATTTCGTTAGCCTAACATGAGCCTATTAGAACTCTACAAGGGCTCGTGTTCGCGTCTACGGTGAAGAATCTCGCGAATTTACTTTGCACACAGAAGTCAGGCAAGGTTGTTCCTTATCACTGGTTCTGTTCAACTATGTCGTAGATTGGATTAACAACCAGACATTAACGGACTATCATGGAGTTCAGCTTTTAACGGATCTCTGGATCTCCGACCGCGTCTACGATGATGATGTAGTTGTTTTCTCCGAAAATGCCGAAATCCTGCAAAGAATTTTCGGCTGCATCAGCAGCACTACTGAGAACGTCGGTCTCGATATCATCGCAGCAAAATACAGGGCGCTTTTTATACCGTTACATCAGCATCAAGCAACTGAACGTACATGGCTGTCCGATCTACTATGTACCATTCTTTAAATATATTCGTTCAAGTATGGTGCTCAATGGTCAAGAGAAAGATGAAGTGGAATTAATGGTTGATCATGCGCGGAATTCTTTTTTTAGTTGAAATGCGTTCTTTGGCGCATGCGCCGGATCAGCCTCCAAAATAATAAACGTGTTTATCATGCAGCGATCCGACCTGTACTGCTTTATGGATGCGAGAGGTGGCCGCTAAGGTCACAGAATGTACGATCTTTAGATGTGTTCTACTATGAACTCCTTAGGTAATCTTGGGCATCCGATATATATGCCGAGTATCTGACGCTGCCGTTCGAGCGCGATGCAATGGATTACCAACGCTTTCCGTTCACTATCAACGGCGAGGACTACAATGGTCTGGCCACGGACCCCAAAAGACAAACTACGAGCTCAAGAAACTCATAATTGTCCCCAAACCCGATCGTACCTGACTGTCAACTGTGATGGAGAAATTAGAGACCCTCGGACTACGTACCTTCTGAGGCGTTCCCAGGACAGGGAAGGAGACTGGATTAAAATTTTCAACGATCTCGCCTTCAATCGATGCACGTGGGCCGATGCGATTCGATACATCAATGAAGCCGGATAATTCACCGGTGGCATCAGCCGCACAAAACAAAGTAAAAGTAGGGTGAAATAGTCCACTTAAAATAAAGAAATAATTTAACGGTGAATCAGCGAGCTCATTACTAGGTGTTGGGTGATTGGAACTAGTTTTCTATGAAGTGCCTCGTTCACAATTCTATTGGTAAGTATCGGGTAGCATAACAACGATTGTGTACCGAAAATGTTTAGAAAATTGCTGTTCATTGAGAAAACTGCACAAGCCATCCACCATTTTTTGTCCTTGTTTGTCCAGAAGAGTGTTGTTTTTTATTTGGTCCAAGCCTGGGTGAAGGTATTCGTCCGGTAGTTGACAAAAACTTTGAAATATGTCAAATTTGACGTTTTCCATTTTCCAGACATTGCTTCTTTTGAGATTTTGCTTTGAAAAACCCCATCGCGACAATGTGTGTAATAATGGGCAAACACAATATTCTAAAAATGCTGAAACGGTCAGTTGATGAAATTATACGCCTCGGTTACAATACATTCTGATGATCTCGGTGATAGGCACAGGACCTATGAGATTCTAAAACATAAAGTTTAATGGTGTGTGATTGCCTCAATTTTTAACGAACGATAAAAGAAGGATGTGTAGATATTATCGTTTGCGACTCATCTGTCATCACACTTGCGTTTCCAATTAAAGTTGATTATTCTACTAAATTTGAAGTCGGTTTCATTACAGGGGTGTTGTTCTACGTCCGTCGATATCTGCTATAGGTGTGAATCGCAAGCGTATAAGTAAATCTTACAACAAACTATATTTAATGGCTATGTAGTTCTATCCAGGTTTTACAATCTCTGCAGCAATGATCCCAATCGATGTGCGCTCCTCAGTCGATCGGCAGTGTTTTCTGAGTGTTGGCAAGCAGCTGAAAGCAATACATAATGTTCCGCAATTAAATATGACACCGCGTTTCAAAATAAAGATTCACAGAATGTAAAAATGACACATTTTCTCTAAAAATTAAAAATATAGAACACGTGAAATTTAAACAAAACTCCGTTGAAATCCTTCAATTCTTATTGGAGCGATTCGCCTGATTCATGGAATCATCCAATCAAATTTCGTGTATGGTTATAAAAATGAACGGGGTTAGTTCGTTTTGTTGAACCATTCTCTCCTCATTTACACACCACCGTAATTTTATTGAGCATGCTTGAAGTAAGTTACTTGTAATAAACAAGTTTGTGCAACACTACCGCGGTTACATTTAGTCATTCACGTGATAATTTTGATCGAAGTTAAATTTATACACTCCTGTAATTGCTCTTTTGAAAGCAGACGGCAATGTCCTCAGCGGATGTGGATACAATGCATCTTTGGGAATAAAGCTGTTACTAAGGCTGTTTCTCTCGATTAATTTTTTACATTCAAGATGTTAAATTATTGGTCGAAAGGTGTTATACTTAAAAATGTAAACACAGTTTACAATATAAATACCAATATATATGCGCATAAATCAAGTCTACAGTGTATGTTCACCATACTACGACAGCGTCACTTACACTCCCTGGGCCAAGTGTTCAGAATCGAAAATGGTCGTATTCCAAAAGATCTATTCTATAGATAGATAAATAGATAGATAGATAGATAGGTAGGTAGGTAGATAGATAGATAGATAGATAGAAAAATAAAAACTTGGCATGGAGCTAGGCGGAAAAACATCTTTGATCTATCTGTTGACCAGCACATTCTTAGGTATATTTCGAAGAATATTAGTTTGAGTCTCGCTGGTAACGCTACCAAGGTTAATGGACGTCTGCCTTAGACCTACGATTTAGGAGGCTGTAGAGGGTCTGTGCTCCGGACGGAGAAAATATATTTTTTCTTGATACAGATCTATCACAGAGCAAACGCAGTTAGTGACAGGTCCCACAATGTCCATCAAACGACAAATTGCGACCTGTGAACTTACCAAAGAAGGATACGATGCGATATCTTCTCATCATAGAATTATATCAATTGTTGTAACTTGTTTTAAATGCGTGACGAGAAACTATCCGGGTACGTACATTACTCTTTGAAACTTAAAACTCGTATTTTATTTCGGGCGCAACTTGGTTTTTGAAATCCTTAACATTACCGTGAGGTGGAGTCTTATTTCCTTTTTCTTTCCTTTTCCGTCTCTTTCCTTGTCTGCGATTTTTAAATCGAAATCTGCTATACATGCACGAGAACATCATTCCTGAGCCTTCTATTGACTATACTCTATTCCTTATACACTTAATATTTCACCTTTTCAATATATCGCATCTGTGGTGTTTCAAGTAATACTGTTTCAAGCATAAACCCTTCATACTTAAAACCAAAATCATAGTTGTGTAACCCCCATTTGTCCGAGCCACAAGATAATTATATTCTATACGAGTCAACCTAACTGAAATACACACCTTCCACGCCAAAGCAAACGTCTTGTGGAAAGTTTTATGACTAAAATCAATTCCCGAATCTTATACACAGCATATTTCACTTCCTGAAATATCACCATCTTCCTAAATCTTAATTACTAATGTCGAGTTTATTCAATGATATATGCTTTGATGATTTATATAAATGGATCACATTATAACTTGTTACAGTCACCGCGAATGAGGTTGAAACTGCCTGACGGTTTCAAATTTTCACAGTTTTTGCACGCAAACATTGATATGATCAATGATTATTAATGAAGATAATGAAGTGATTTAGAATTCTGAGTTTATAGTAATCGGTTGCCTAGCGACCTTGAGAGTTCTCAATGTAGAAACGTATTCAGTGGAGCCAATAATACTATTTTAAAATTAATTATTCATTAGGTAGAATTGAAACAAGTACATCGTTGTTAACAATAACTTACAATGAGGTGAACAATTATCCTTAGTTGGATCTTGAAAAATGTTAATTTTAAACGCTTTAATCACATGATTAACAGAACTGGGAATTCAGAACTCAGAAAGTTTTATGGTAGAAAAAGCTTAAAAATTACCATTGGATGACAAATTATATCCAGTAAAAATGTAAAATCTTCCAAAAATTAATAACGAGAGTCACTACTGCATATCTCGTCATGTATACATGGAATTTTGAAGCGAAAACCTCAACTGATTCTGAGGGTATGATTGTTTCGGACAAGGTGCTCCAAATTAAACAAATTCAGTCCGAGATAAAAATTAGGAAGAATATCCTGAATATCATTTAGAGAAGACTCAAAATACGGCAGGCTATATTGTACACTTTCCGCCAATGATGTCCTGACTTAAGGTTAAACGACACCCTGATACCGAGATCTCTTTCTGCGGTGGTTCAGACAAGATATTGTGTGCCAAGCTGTTACATGTGGTGCATAGAGTTTCCAAGACGCAGGGTTAAATGGTAACTCATTTGACTGGGACAAACGAAATAAGGTGCGCAGATTCCGTTGTAATGCCATACAGGTATTATCAGACCTGACACGTTTCTATATTTTAATATAACCGGCAAACAGTATCAAGTTACATCCAATAAGCTCTACTATATACTTCATGTACACTAATAATAGAAGAAGTCCAACAGCAGGGCCTTGCGGAACTCCACTTGTGACGTCTATTCTTCTAGAAAAGGTGCGGCCAACACGAACGTAAACGATTCTATCAGTAAGATAGTCTCTTATCCAATTCAGCAACATTCCCGTTATTCCAAAGGCTTCGAGCTTTTTTATTAAAATGTTAATGTTGACTCTATCGAAAGCTTTGGAAATATGGATGTAGCAGGCATGTACAGCCTCACCTTCGTCTTGTGACTTAGTCCAATCCTCGAACGTTATAAGAAGGTTAGATAAACACCAGCGATTTCTTCGACAACCGTGTTGTGCTGCAGTCAAAATGCTTAGGTATTGAAAATGTTCTCTTATTCTCGCAGTCATAAGGCGTTCCATTTATTTAGAGATCACCGGTAGTAGCTTAACTGGTATATTTTTTGCTGTCTGAACGACTACAACCTTTATACATACGTGTAATCATCGTTGCTTTCCATTGCGGTGATATTTTTCCTTCACGTAGGTTGAGATTGATTAGGTGCGTGAGAGGAGCAGTCACATAAATGCGACACCTGAAAAGTATGAGGGTGTAATTTTGACTGCGCCCGGAGACTTCTTTTCGTTTAGTTTTTAAAGTTTCTGCTGAGCCATGTATTCATTGACAGTCATTTGGCAAAGTTTTTAAAACTTGATAATAGATATGAGGCTTAGCATTGGTGACAAATTAGTGAAACGTTGCTT
>JACCGJ010021955.1:0-19211 GCA_013407085.1 Atriophallophorus winterbourni | reverse complement strand
GGAACTGATATCCTGTGCAATCGGTTTCGAAAATTTATGGGTAACGTTTCATTTCTTTCACGGAATCTTCAACACACAAAGCGCCGCGCAATCTAGCGGGCAGCATTAATTAATATTTACTGTTATTAGTTAAAAAAAATTTTCACTAAAAAGTTGATAGTTGAATACATTTTCCGAGAAGTCGAAAAAAGCTCGTCCTCAGCAACTCAGCGAAGATCCTAAGGTTATTATTGACAAATACTTTGCTGAACTATACGTGGAAATAGCAATGCTAACCCCGTGGTTCAAACAGTGAAGTTTCATAGTGGTGTGTAAGGGATGGGGATGTGAGCAACACATTACTTTAGTGAAGCTTCATGATATTACGGTGAGCAAATCTCCCAAGACAACGAAGCAGAAGTAATAAGAAAGCATAGGATTGAACCCAATTAGTTCTACACTTTTACGGATGTCATTCACAGTGTCGACTAAGGTTGACCGTGTTCACATAAGTCAATTGATGAGGAGGCATACCGTATTAGGCGAATTGACAACTGATCATGATCATGCCTACACAGAATGAATCACACAGTGTTTACGTTAGGTTTCTAAGCGTTCAGTTCCAAACAGATGTGGTGGTTAGGATGACATTTAGTCATGTCCAATTTACTGATGATCATTCTAGGTTTAAAGAAGCTTGTGCAAGTAGTGAAACGCTACCCAAAAGCAGAACAAATCATATGCATACAGATTTTTTTATCCGACATCTTTTTGAAGAACGTTAAAATTAGCACGTATATACGTGATGCTAATTGATATAGAACGCCTATGTAACAGTTTATTAGTTGCTTTACGACCGGATATCACCATCCATAATTCCAGATTTCCAAACAATGTTGAACAGAACTCGATTTTTTTCACTTGCAGTGAACTGCTTTGTTAGATCATCAAACCAAGCTCAAGGTCAAAACAATGTTGAACAATGTTCGATAATCGAATCGAGTATACCATTCATGATGAACCAATCCGCACTTAGCAATATTTCGAATCAGTATTAAATTTGGACCAATTAAAAGACATTTTGTCCCACCAATCAACGCTACCAATTAAAACAAAGTTCGAGCTCATTATAACAAACGGTACTAATTAATAACCAATTGCGTTCACAGGTTTCCTGCAATCGGAATGGACGAATCACAGTCCAACAATTCTTGGTGACCTCTTTCGATCGATATCAATCATTGTGGTTAATCGATGGCGCGTGATTGGCTTTGCACGCAATGCAATGCATCAAAAAAACGAACCTGAACATGATTGATCGATTTATGTTATGCATTTTATATAATATGAAACACAGAAAGAAACATCCATTTCTGATCGATGCGGTAGAAGTTCTAGACAATTTACGCATAAAAGAGAAACGGTTATTAGATAAAGCTGATTTATGAACACTTAATAAACGAGATTAATCAATTTCTTTTTTTTGCATGTGAAACATACTCACATCGTCTGCTTCCACGGTGTCAAATATTCGCTTGATGGCCGATTACTACAACTCTTCTATCTTCGTAGAATATACTAAACGATAGAACTGTAATTAACATTGTTGCAAACATAGCGGAGAATATTTATATCAATGGCGTAATTTCATGTATGCTTCCTAATTTACGAACAATCTATTCACTTCGAGATTCCCCTCCAAAGCTAAATTTAACAGAGATTTTCATGGGAAAATATGAAGTATAACATAGCCGCAGTTCCCGTCAACTGCTGATTGAGGAAACTGGGGCAACACTAGGTTTCTCATTACTAATCTTCTTCTATTTTCATTCTGATTTATTGTGTGTATGATTATATTTCATGCTGCCCATTTGCGATATTTCTCATTATATCTTCCGTGCCTCTTCGCAAACGTTACTCCATCTACCCAACCAACTAAATGCATTATTTTGGGTACCAATATATATCTTATTATCAGTAGCTGACTTTCAATAGTGTCTGAAAATGTTACCAAACTTCTGTGTTCATCACATCCGAATCAATAGTATGTGTCGTACATATGAGTTGCAATTTAATAAACAACCGCAAAATACTAAATTGAGACCGTGGAATTTCATTTCATTTGAAATTTTAGCTCTGGGATTGTTTGCCAAAAAATCGTAGATGTATATATTGTTTTGTGTTGGCATCCGTCGGTCGATAAAGACCATGGATGTACATCACAATCTCATGATTGCATCAGGCTTCTCAGCGTATCGCGTGACTAAACGGACCGAATCTGGAAGAACAATCAATTCTGCAGTGATTATGTGGTAATATAATGTTTGGTAGATCATTAATTGTTGCCTGCGGATGGCGAGATTTACGTTCAGCAGCCAAGAGCACGATCTGTTTAGCCTCAGCTGGTAGATGATAACTTACTCCGTGTCTTCAACGTAAGCGGTAAAATTCAAGTTCTTCCAACCTGATAGGGTGAATGCCAAGAGATTCTTTAATTTTTATTTCACAAAGTTATTTGCATCGCCATCACGGTATGCTTGAGGTCGACTGCCTGATTTTAACTCACCTTAGAGTAGATCTTTTGGAATACGACCATGTTTTATTCAGTACACATGCTACTGAAGCCGATTGACCGAGTACTGCCTATAGCTCTGAACGCTACGAGGGGGACTGTTCTTACCGAATCGGACGTTTTAGTATTTCAAAAGCAGAGGACCATGAAAACTCCATGCGCTTGTGATGTACATCCATAGTCGACATCGAACGAATGAATCCAACAAAATCTCGATCAATCCACCTTAGGTGGCGCTGTAATAGTAGTGGCCGTCAGCATGAATACTCATTGTCCAATCAGAATGCAGTAGCTGTCAGCGTATCTATCTCTGTATTGTAATTCCCATGAATGATTCATATAATTGTTGACGTGTAGTGAATACACATCTATCGCTCTGATCTTGACTTTTCTACAGACAGTGTGGTCAGGTGCAGTGAGCCATGAACATTGGTATAGTGATACACGAATATATATTTAAAGTTCATTGTTACATAGGGTTGGTAGCAAGATCCACGGTGTTCAAATACGGAAGCACATAGTAATTCCTGGTCAATCGTTCTAGGCATTGATGACTTACTAAAGTACATTGTTGCTCACATTCCTCTCAGTTACACACCTCAACTGACAAACAGCTAGAAACCATTTTGGATGTCTAAGTGCGGAGATGTACGCAAAACATGTCACATTATAATTTCAAATGCTTTGGTTTAGCGAGGTTTGGAGAATATTTTGTTTATATTTGTGACCACTCATCCATGCCAAGCCCATCGAACTATTCACAAAGATCTCGTGTCAGGTCTTCCCATCGGATACAGTGTAAGCTTACATTGATTAGATCTGATGCTTTGGTTTATCTAAACTCAAACATTACATCCAAATTTAAATTCATATTTTCATTCTCCATCAGTAGTATTTTCGAAAACTAGCATTTCCTTTAGAATTAAATCCTCGTTGACTTGACGAGATATTTCCACAGTAAAGTACTTGTCACAAACGTGGTTCGTGACCGTGATGTGCTCTGGTAACTCAGTCGTCCCTAAAGCGGAGATTTGTTGGCTAAACTCATCAAAACACAGGCTCACTCATGAGATATCTCGTCCTATCCTATCACTCCAGAAATGAGTACATGATTCTGAAACTGACCATCACTGTCAAACGTTCCAACCAATGTTCGATCATCCAATGTTTCATGCTGACGAAACATGACATGATTAATGAACATGGGCAGAAGAAGTGTCTCGCAAAAAATGAATACAATCGATCTTGTGGTACACATGCCATTTTTTAATCATTGAAATTGCATCTAATTCTACATTCCACGAATCGTTCATAGAGCTAAATTTGGCCAAATTCAGTCCTGTTCAAAATGTACCATTCCGAATTGTGCGTTATATGACTAGCATTCGTAGTAGTTGCACGAATTTTCAACACAGACCAACATCAAAGCAGACTTGTTGATTCGAAATGAGGAGATAAACCATGGCGTTTAAAATTCATATAAATAAACCAGTCATGGGTTCAACTAAGATACTCATTTGTATGCACGTTCATCACACACACCACAACGGGTCTGGTACTGTATGCACGCAGTATGTAGTGAGAGTACAATCAGGTTCTGCATGCAATGAAATTGTGAAGCATTGTTAAACAAGTTGTGCTGTTGTAAGCTTGGATGTCCTTGTGGGCTAGATTTTACACTAGTACAGTTCTGTAGACCATATAACAGTTCCCACAACAATTGTGGTATACAGCCGTCAAAATCACATCGGAGTTGATGACCAAACAGAAATAATGAATATTAATAAGTAATGAGTACTTCTAAAGGGTTAAAGTTTCCCAACTAAACTAACAATAACAAATACACTAATGTCAAAACAACACAACGAGTTCTGTACAAATTACACGTAAAAATGTTCGCAGAAAATATACACATATAATATCAACGCTCGTCCTCGTTCAATAAACAGTTTCTTTTGACAAAACGGATCTCTGTTACGAGGACGTTCTGGAGAGCAGTATGACGTATTTTGATCAAGTGTTTGAGGAACCTTGATGTTTAAGGAAATCGCCATGCAGCGAGTGAGAATTATCATTGAGGTTATTATTCATATGTTGATCGCAATGGCGAGAATGCTGTTGCATGAATATTTCAAGTATGTCATGACAAACAGAGCTTGTGTGAGGCGACCGTGATACAACATAAAATCTTTAAAAAAGTGCCTGGATTATAGCGGGTAGATAGTAAAAAGTATGAGGTAATACAAAAGAGAAACTAGCTTAGATTTGTCGCCAAGTAAAGTAGGATGAACAGAGTAGAATGAAAGCCTTTGAATTCCAGTAAGTAGCGAATAGAGACTATGAGCCTAAGTAATTTTGTCGGGAATGATGGAGACATGTGTTTCATCACCGGCCTACTGCCACTTTCTGTAGTCACCCGACGCAGTTTTCATACCATCAAGAGTGGTGACCATGGACAAAACATCGAAACGCAGAATCATTTTAACGGTTAAGTCAATTAATTACAATTCTGAAATCAGAAAATATTACCATAGGCTTTTGGTTTGGCTAAGCTACTAGTTCCTTTTCAATGCAATAAGGAACAAGATAACCAACAATAAGCAGGTAGTGAGGTCTCGATTTCTCCTTTTTACCGATTGCAGCTGATTTTGCTGTGTATCCTTCATCTACAGTATTTTATCGCTTTTTCATTGATTGTGTAAACCAAGTTTTTTAATGTAAACCAAAAGTAGGGATTCACCTCTACTTGATTAGCTCTATTCATTTCTATCTCAACTCACATTCACACTTTGACTCACGTCAACGTAAATTGTTTTCATTCTCAAGGTACTTACTGATCGAGCATATATTTGTCATCTCCCTCCCATTCATAATCTTTTACACGGAAACCCATACAAGATTATCAGGATCGCAAAACAAAGAGACGGACAGAACCTTTGTCTGATTGTGTCACACTTCCGAATGTTGGATGCTTGGCAAATTGAACTAGATAATCCAATCCGTGTAAACAAAGACCGTTCACCTAAATGAACCTATTGACCGTGTAATCCTCTCACGCCACTGACCTCGAACGCTCATTGGTTTATAACTCTATATATACCAACAGCTGGTGATCGAATCGATAGTAAGTTGTTCGACCATACACACGAAACGTGAGTTTGGTGTTATTTGTCAGAATTACTGAATTTCACATAAAATTTGACGCATCACTAATTTCGTTTGCTTATTATGTTGTAGTTTGTGCTTCAAGCGGAATGCAGATTTTGACTGCTGTGTTTGCTTTGGATTTCGTACTGGTTGTCGTGGATTCGAAATACGATGGAAGCTACCGATAGCTTACAGAAAACAAAGAGCGCTTCACAGAATCTTCATGAAGAAGACCAACACAACACACCAAATGTCCCGAAGGGATGGTGAGATATTATTTCTTGTATTTAAAACAGTGGATATGCATACCCAATGATCAAGAGAGTGGTCAAAGGGACGGCAGTACATCCAAACGTAGAGAACGAGCAAGTTGATTTTCCCGGATATATACTCGTAGAATTTGTAAAATATAAATGATGTTGTGACATCTGTGCTTCTATTCCGATGGTAAGAAGTAGAGTTAACAAATATGGACTTCGCAGTACTCGGTATTGTGGTAATCAATAAGTCCATATTTGTTAACTCTACTCCCTACAATCGGAATGAAAGCCAAGATGTCACAAGATCATTTATATTTCACAGATTCTACGAGTATATATCCGGGAAAATGAAGTTGCTCGTTCTCTACGTTTTGATGTACTGCCGTCCCTTCTACCACTTTCTGGATCCTTCGGTATACATATCCATTGTTTCAAGTACATGAAGTAATACCGAACCATCCCTTCGGGACATCTGGTGTTGTGTGTGGGTCTCCTCCATGGAGATTCTGTGAAGCGCTCTTTGTTTTCTGTAAGCCATCGGTAGCTTCCAGCGTGTTTTGAATCCACGACAATCAGTGCGAAATCCGAAGCAAACACAGCAGGTAAAATCTTCATTCCGCTTAACGCATAAACTATAACATAATAAGCAAACGAAATTAATGACGCGTCAAATAATATGTGAAATTCAGTAGTTTTGACAAATAACACCGAACAACTTACTATCGATTCGATCACCAGCTGTTGGTATATATAGAGTTATAAACAAATGAGCGTTCGAGGTCAGTGGCGTGAGAGGATTCCACGGTCAATAGATCGATTTAGGTGATCGGTTAACTAAAGCGTCGTCTGCAAGCTGGGGAGGAGCAGATACAGCTCTTGGCTGCTAAACGTAAAGCACTCCGCCAGCGTGCAACTGAAACAATATAACGGAGTTCTGACTATCGTTACAAGTGCTGCGGGAGAGATTGTTCCTCCCGAATCGGACTGTATAGTCATTCAAAAAGCTGTAAAACATGAAATTCATGCGATTGTGATGTACATCCAGGTTCGAGATCGACTGAAGGAGGCCAACAACAAAAGCACTAGTAGTAGTTGTTGTAGCAGTAGTAGTAGCAGCAGCTGCAGCAGAAATATTAGTAGTAGTAGTATCAGCACCCGTAGTAGTAGTTGTTTTAATAGTAGTAGTAGAAGAAGAAGAAGAAGTAGTAGTAGTATTACTAGATGTAGTAGTAGTAGAATTAGGATAAGTAGTAGTAGTAGCAGTAGCAGCAGAAGTAGTAGTACTAGTAGCACTAGTGGTGGCAGCAGTAGTAGTAGCGCCAGCGGCGGCAGCAGTAGTAGTATTAGTAGTAGTAGTAGTAGTAGTAGTTGCAGTATTAGTAGCAGCAGCAGCAGTAGTAGTTGTTGTAGTAGTAGATGTAGTGGCAGCAGCACCAGTAGTAGTAGTAGTAGTAGTAGTAGTAGTAGTAGTGGTAGTAGCAGTAGTAGTAGTAGTAGTAGTAGTAATAGTAGTAGAAGTAGTAGTAGTTGTTGTTCTCTTGACGCCTGAGGCAACCGCTGTAGAGGATATACAATACATGGCACCACTGGGAAAGGGTGACCATCGTGTGCTTTTGTTTGATTATGTTTGTAGTGACAAGCGATTGAGTGAGCAGACGGAAGTCATAAGGAAAATACAATTTGAATCCTTAAATATCAGTCTCCGCAATGCACACACTCATGAGTTTGATTCCATGGATCCTGGCTCATATTACAATTCGTTTCTAAATTATCTGAGTTCAAAAATTTACGAAAACTCGATATTTGTACCACACAAATGCAGCTACAACAACCAGTTTGTTATTCGGAGTAGAACTAAGAAATGGTTAGCTGTTAGCGAGAGTCTTGGGTAACTCATAAGAAGCTTGGTACGGAAGAAACTTGGAAGCGATTCTCTAAGATACGGAATCACGTCACGACTCTTGTTAGAGAAGATCGCATGCAATTCCAATGGAACTTGTTTAGGAAAATGGAAAACAATCCCAAGCTTCTCTACAAGATAGTAAATGAACGATCAAAGATCAAACCAGATGTATTCTCTGTACTAACACCTCATGGATTGATCCACACTGCCCAAGATACCGCCGATGGTTTAGCAACGTTTTATTCATTTGCCTTCAATCCCAAGCGTTGTATACCATATCAAGTTTTATCAAGTTTGTAGTGGATAAGTGCAAAAATATAGCAGGAAAATGTTATAGTAAAAATGGACAAAGGAACAAACTCACGGAGATTGAAAATTCAATGTCCAATTCAATGTCCACACACAAAAATATTCCAGCTCCAAACTCCGGTGCGTCGCGTTGATCGGCAATTATAATTGGCGAAGCTGAACGATGCGGCGACACGTCAATTTCGCCGTTAATCTTCGTGATTCACAAACACGCAGCAATACAGCACCAGCGAACCAAGCAGAAGACGAACGCGCACGGACGAAAGTATATTGTTAATTAATGATTATTTACAGAATGCGATACAAAGGATGAGTAACAACAACTCATTTAACGAAACGGGAGATCAATAGTCTATGAGTGAATAGGACAAGAAGAAATCGATAGATCGATATGGCAATATCGATTATCGGAACAAAACGATAATTTCTAAGTTAATGGATGAAAATGGATGAAAAATTGTTGATTAAGGCAAACATCGATGGAAACGAAAATACAATTGGCAAGAAAGTGAAATTACAAGTTGCTACAAGTTCGCCACATTTCGAATTATCAAGTGAAATGACTATCAACGAATACATGGTTGAGCGGGAACTTTCTCAACTAAGCGAAAAGAAGTCCTCTGGCGCAGACAAAATTACACCCGCCATACTTCGCTTTGACTGCTTCGCTCACTCGCATATTCAATCTCAGCTTAAATGAAGGAAAAATACCACGGCAATGGAAAGCAGGGATGATAACTCCTATTTATAAAGGCGGTAGCCGTTCAGACACAGCAAACTATAGACCGGTAACGTTACTTCCGATGATCTCTAAATTAATGGAACGCATTGTGGCCGCGTGCCTAAGAGAACATTTTGAAAACCAAAATATTTTGACCGCAGCACAACACGGTTTTCTAAGAGATCGTTGCTGTTTATCTAACCTTCTTACAACGTTCGATTAATGGACCAGGGCACTAGACGAATATGAGGCTATACATGCTTGCTACATCGATATTTTTAAAGCTTCCGATAGAGTCAACCATGACATCTTAATTAAAAAGGTTGAATCTATGGCATTTTTCAGTAAATATTTTTGTTTGTATCAATCAATGTACACTTTTTGAATTGTACCCGGATTTTAAGAATATAAGTTTTCGTCCGCTCGGAGTTGCTCTTCTAATCTCCATTGATACCCGTACTGCGTGCTTGGAATTCTGACTGTAGATTGTGGAAAGATTGCTTGCTTGCTATAAACAGACCGCTCCATATTTCAGCCGCACCCAATTTTTGGATTAACCGCGGTGATAATACTTTGACGTTTGGACCGGAGTAGTCAATTGCCAAGCCGGGGAGAATCGCTTTCAGTCCAATCGAAGAATTATTGTGAGTGGTTACCTTTTTACTTTTTACATACATACTGTAATTTCACGTAGCCTGAACCACCACAATTTGGTGACCCCGATTTTTTTGTCATAGCATACTCCCTACTATTTTGATTTTGTAGCATATTTTTACATTTTTTCATCAATATGGACAGTAGATTCAAGATTCAAGATTCCACAGGCAGCACCTATCCCAGCAGATATTGGTCATTTATAACTTCCTGAGGTTGGCGTAGCAAACCCTAGATTATGGTTCGCTCAAGTAGAAGCTATTTTCGAAACTCGACGCATTACTAGCCAAAAAGCAATGTACTGTTACGTCATAGGAAGCTTACCACACGCAGTCGCATCCGATGTTGCTGATATCATATACAACAGACCCGCCGATAAACCGCATGATGTACTGAAATCAGCTTTGATATCGCGCATAGCAACATCTGATGAGAAAAACTTACGCAAATTACTCTCGGGTATCGAACTAGGTGACAATACACCGTCGCAACTCCTTCGCCGAATGATCGAGTTACAGGGTACAACACCAGTTAGCGAACCGATTTTAAAAGAATTGTGGTTGCAAAGACTAACAGCGATGTTCGAAAAGCACTTTCGGTGGTAGAAGATTACAAGCTAGATAAGCTTGCTGCCATCGCCGATCGAGTGTATGAAAATCATAAGCCAATCATTGCAGTAGTACAATCGCCTCATAAATCAACTCCTTCAAATTTAGAATCAGAGACCTCCGAGTTGAACTCGCGACTCGACGAACTTTGCATGCACATACATACTTCACGAAATGATCGATCTCGGTCATCACAGAGACACAGTCCGAATGGACGATATTCACGAAGTCGGAGTAAAGGGCCAGATCTTTGCTATTACCACCGCAGATTCGGTGAACGCGCCTACAAATGCACCAGACCCTGCAGTTTTGTTTCCAAATCTAACGAGCAGGGAAAACGATTATACCAGGCAGTAGGAACGGCTGCACTGCCTGGCAACAAAGTTAGCCGTCTCCTCTATATCTCTGACAACACAACGAAATTGCGTTTTCTGGTAGACACCGGTGCGGAACTCAGCGTCATCCCACCTAACGAAACCGAACGCAAGTGCCCGTCGGGATTGACCCTTCGGCGGCCAACGGTACTCGGATAGCCACTTATGGTCATCGGTCCCTCGCGGTAGACCTGGGCTTGCGAAGATCGTTCCACTGGGTGTTCACCATTGCAGACGTGAAAACTCCGATTTTGGGTGCAGATTTTTTGTCTAATTTCAACCTCGCGGTGGACATAAGCCAACGAAGGCTTATTGATAACACCACGAAGTTAAATTTAATAGGCAAATACCATTACACATCCATACAGTCTATTCGAGTTTTGACTCCACTCGTCACCCAGCCTTGTAAGGAACTCATAGTCCAGTTTCCGGAGATCTTCAAACCACAGTCATTCACAAATGTGGTCAAACACCAGGTCGAACACCACATTGTCACTCGTGGCCCTCCAGTTTTTGCCAAACCACGTAGACTAGCTCCAAACAAACTGGCGATCGCCAAACAAGAGTTTGAACATATGTTGGAGCTAGGAATCATCCGCCCGTCGATCTCATCATGGGCTTCTCCACTACATATGGTTGAAAAAAGTACCGCAGATACTTGGCGCCCATGCGGAGATTATAGGGCACTTAATCGCATTACGGTACCAGACCGTTACCCCATTCCACACATCCACGATTTTACGACGTCCCTAAACGGAAAAACCGTGTTCTCGAAGCTTGACCTAGTACGCGCCTATCACCAAATCCCCGTTGCGAAGGAAGATATCCCTAAAACGGCTGTCACGACAACATTTGGCTTATATGAATTCGTACGAATGCCATTTGGTCTCCGAAATGCCGCACAAACTTTCCAGCGTTTTATGGATCAAGTATTTAAGGGATTGCCCTTCGTATACGTTTTATAGAATAACGGGAATATTGCTAAATTGGATAAGGGACTATCTTACTGATAGACACGTCCAAGTTTGCGTTAGAAGCACCTTATCTAGAAAAATAGACGTCACGAGTGGAGTTCTGCAAGGCTCGGTGCTTGGACCTCTTCTATTCTTGGTGTATATGAACGATATATTAGAGGATATTGGATGCAACTTGATACTTTTTGCCGATGATATTAAAATATGGAAACGTGTCAAGTCTGTTAATGACTGTATGGCATTACAACGGGATCTGTGCACCTTATTTCTTTGGTCCCAGTTAAATAAGTCATCATTTAACCCTGCGAAATGTAAAATGCTGCAGCACCACACGTATCAGCTTGGCACGCAAGATCTCGTCTGGACCACCGCAGTAAATAATCTGGGTATCTGAGTTCCGTCTAACCATAATCCTGGACATAATTACCGGATGGTGTACAATAAAGCTTGCCGTATCTTGAGTCGTCTCAAAATAATATTCAGGAATTTACGCCCGAAACCCTACCCCGGGTAATTAACACGTATATACGTCCTGTTATGGAATATTCCATCCAAGCCTGGGCACCATGGCTGAGAAAGGATATCGAACTACTTGACAGGATTTATCATCGTGCGACAAAGTTGGTCTCCCGGTACAGAAATTTGCCTTTCACAGAGCGAATGTTAAAACTGCACCTACACGATTTTACCCAACGACGGATACGTAGTGACTTCATGTTGACATTCAAAATCCTGCATACTGAAAACCATCCACTTAAACACTTGCTAAATCCAAATGGCCTTACTCGAACACGAACACATTCAAAGGCTTTAGGCATTCCGCATTCTCGATTGGATATTCGTCGTAATTTTTCTCGATAAGAATTTGTTTCACTTGGAACTATGTGCCTTAAGAAATCACACGCTCAGAATCCGTTGAGGGTTTTGCTTCCAAATTCGATGAGTTTATGACGAACCATGCGGCATGTGACTGTCCAAATTAATGTTTGAAATATTTTATAATTTTTATATATTCCATATACCTTGTCATCCTATGGTTATTGTTAATCTTACTGCTTTTTCTGAGTTCATGAGTTTCAAGTAGTAGTAGTAGTATCAGCAGCAGCAGCAGTAGTAGTAGTAGTAGAAGTAGCAGTAGTAGTAGTACTAGTAGTAGTAGTAGTATCAGCAGCAGCAACAGCAGTAGTAGTAATACTGCTAGTAGTAGTAGTGGTAGCAATAGTAGTAGCAGCAGCAGTAGTAGTAGTAGTGGTAGATGTAGTAGTAGTAGCAGCAGCACCAGTAGTAGTCGTCGTAGTAGTAATAGTAGTTGTAGTAGTCGCAGTAGTACTAGTAGTAGAAGTAGTAGTAGTAGCAGTAGTAGTAGTACTAGTAGTAGAAGTAGTAGTAGCAACAGCAGCATTTTTATTATTATTATTGGTATTAGTATTAGTAGTAGAACAACTTCTATATGACACCCTGACTTTGCGGAAAATTGCATCAGCTACAACAGAAAAACTAGAACGAAAAATCATCAATACTCTACAAAATTGAAGACATTGGTGCGCCTCACAGAGGAAGAATACTTTCGTATGAAGCCGAAAGATTTTACGGACTCCCAAAGATCCACAAAGATGGTATACCACTTCGCCCAATCGTGTCGCTACCACGAGCACCTTCATACAAGCTTTCCAAAGAATTGAGAAGAAGACTATTATACCTTACCCATGGGTCAGAACACTCAATTCAATCAGCCGAAGAATTTCTACAGAAGATCAAAGGAACCAAGATCGAAGATGACGTAATTATGGTCTTATTCGATGTTGTCGCACTCTTTACCTCGATCGACACCACCCTAGCGAAGCAAACTGTGGCATCACTTTTTAACGAACGAATGATAGCCGATGGAGAAAGACTTAACAAAGAAGACCTATTAGAATTGCTTGACTTATGCCTTACAACACAATTCACCTTCAACAGACAAGCTTACGAACAAATAAGAGGCACCCCAATGGGCTCACCAATCTCAGGACTAATCGCTGAAATCGTAATGCAAAGACTAGAGCAGATCTCTTTGCCATTGAAACAACCCACCCTATGGGTGCGCTACGTAGACGATACCTTCGTGATTATTAAACGATCGAGACTTGAGGAAACTTCACGATTACTCAGCTGTGTATTCAATGGTATACAGTTCACAATGGAAAAAGAAACAAGCGGTCAATTACCATTCTTAGACGTGCAAGTCACCAGACTGAGTAACGGCGAACTACAGACCAATGTCTATAGAAAGCCGAGCCACACCGACCAAATCTTGAACTTCAAAAGTAACCACCCAACAGCACACAAGAAAAGCTGCGTTCGGACGTTGTTTCAACGCGCCAGAACACACTGCAGCACGCTCACACTGCAAAAAGAGGAAGAACAATATTTATACAAGCTATTCCAGAAGAACGCTTACCCGAAGAACTTTATCCGTAGATGCCTAACGACACCCCCTAGGCGAGATCAGACTGATGTTATGCAACGGGCGGCGTTACTATACGTCAAAGACATATCAGAAATGACATCAAGACTCTTACGACCTCACGGTATTTTTATCGCCCACAAACCAACAGCAACCCTACGTAACGTGCTCACAAAAGTGAAAGATGCAATACCCAAAGATGAAAACGCAAACGTAGTGTACAAAATACAGTGCACGCACCGTGACAAACACTACATCGGGCAAACCGGTCGAAAACTAAAAGCTCGAATCCATGAGCATTAACTAGCCGTACGACGTCACGACACCAAGTCTCTCATATCAACGCACGCCGACAACGAAAATCACGAGATGGTCTGGCATAACTGTTACATCTTGGGCCTAGCTATTAACAAAGCATCACGAGAGTTCATCGAAGCCTAGCACTCCGGTAAACGATCGATCAACGAACATGTGAGCTTGGACGACATCTACGCACGGTTGCTACTGAGATGAAGAACCGAAAAGGCAGCCAATCTCATGCGATCACGTGACCAATGGTCAGCCGGCCAAACACCATCGTCAGTGCCACTTCAAACAGTCAATTTGCCAACGATCGCTGAAGATGTTACCTAGTCTGGCAACGAAACGGCCGATGCAAACTCAACAAGCTCGGAGAACAAATTCAAGTAAGCTACAAGTAGTAGTAGCAGCAGCATTAGTAGTAGAATTCGTAGTAGTTGTAGTTGTTGTAATAGTAGTAGTAGTAGTAGTAGTAGCAGTAGTAGGAGAAGTAGTAGTAGTAGTAGTAGTAGAAGTAGTAGTAGTAGCAGCAGCAGTACTAGTAGTAGTTGAAGTAGTAGTAGTAGCAATAGTAGTAGTAGTAGTAGTATAGTATGAGTAGTATTATGGATTATCAAGAGTATCTTGGCAATTTAAGTTCGGCGCCACTGAAGCCTCATTAGAAAACAGACATGTTTCGTTGAAATGCAATACCAAAGCTTCACCATTCTATATGCCTGGCTGTGATCCAAAAGAAAACGTTGGATAGTTTTGTCGACACTTAGTGCTAAAATGGCTGCCTCTCCCGTCGCGATATCCACGCACCAATTGCATCTGGTGGCCCAGCAATCCTGCACTACATCTCCTCCATACAACATATGCGCTGGATACGGCCTAATACCATGATTAGCAATCCCTTATAGATCCTGCGCTGGGAGGATACATCTCTATGCGCAGAAACATCTTTTAAATTAGCACAGGCGTCCGTATGCAGAACACAATATTCCAGCAGTATCTCCGTGCGGCTTGGGAACAAGGTTTGTATACATCTTCAGAATTGAATTGCTAGTTGAACAAATACGGTTGAACTTACCGCGTTGATAGCATGTATGTGTATGTATATCAAGTGTAGGTTTTCTGAGAATATTGTGTAATTTGTATAGTTTTCGTTGTGTTTTTTATACTATGATAAATCAAAGAGACATCCGCAGATCCTGATATTATTCTCTCATGAAACGCGTTTATGGACGAATAACTGCATGTATATAGATAAATTGGGTACACGAATTTCCATTTTTTATGTTCAACCTTCTCGAACAATATTGCACAGACAAAATCTCACTTCAAACTAAGAATTTCTTTAAGAAGCAACAGGTGTCCTCAATCTACTCCAACATTTATTTGGGAAATGATCGCTTAAGATAGTCCCACGGATCGTTAATAATTACTTAAGAATGAAATACGTTGTACAGTCAATGTTTTCATTGCTTGAGAAGGATGTTGACCTCATACAGCGAATCTATCACCGCTCAACAAAACTAGTTCTCAGAAACAAACATTATAAAGGAAGGATAGCTCAACTGAATCAGTTCAACTTTCCCTATCGACAAATCAGATGAGACCTATCATACCTCACAAAACATTCCATGCCATCCCTTACAGGATTTATTCACGCGAACGGATACGAGAAATTATCGGACCCATGAATATGTGCTGGTGGTACCCCATTTCCGCCTGAACTGTAGAAGGTATTTTTTGTTCTGTCCTTGTTTGTTTTACTACGAACAGCTTACCTTCTACGGTTGCTCACTCTACTAGCCAGCAGGAATTTGAAACGAAATAAGACGAGTTTTCCCGGCAACATATATACTGTTCGATCTAATTGCCTAGGTTGTTTTTACACGCGTATATTATAATTTGTTACATCTAATGGTTATTGCTAAGCTTGATGCTTTCGAATCATTTCAATCTTTGATTTACATTTGAATTTCATACGGATCATACTTCAAGGAAACGTGACAATCGGGATGTATTAATATCGAGTCTGCTTTCATTTTGAAGATGTTTCATTTAAGTCATATCTCTTAGAGTGCATTCCATCTGTTTTGTCAGCTCGTATGTTGATGATTGGTAGATTTTGCACTTTCCCCGTAATATTTATAATCCAGAATAAATCCACCACACTAAACAAAATAATTTGACGCTTTATCAAGGCTCACTGAACCTAATCTTACTGTCTCCACCTGATGACGACAAACAGCAGGAAACCGGTAGTGGCGTGTAAATGCGGGGGATGTGAGCAACACATTACTTTGGTCATACATGAGCGCCTCGAGTGCTTGACCAAGAATCACTTTGTGATTCCGTGTCTGAACACCGTGTTTCGTTGTACGAACCCTATGTAACATTCAAGTATAACTTTGTTTACCACTTATCCACTGTTTCAAGGCTCACTGAACCTAATCTTACTGTCTCCACCTGATGACGGCAAAACGCCAGAAAACGGTAGTGGTGTGTAAGTGTTGGGAATGTAAGCACCACCATATACAAATTGCCAAAATCTTCATGGAAGGTTCTAATAAATATGCTTTGAATGCTTTTTATTTCGATAAATACAGATAGTTACACAGAATATTTCTGTCAGAACAATAGATTTATGGTATAAAAATCCAAAAAATCATTTATATACACAATGACAATGCACTCATGCTACAACTGAAATTTGTTTTCATCTCAGACTGTGTCACTTTGTGAATCATTTTCCAATTCCAGCGAATGATCATCCAAACCTTGTTTAAACGTGCTACCCAGCATACTCCATGGACTCGGAAACGTGCCCAAATGCCGTATGATATCTATGGGAACAGGGAAAAATATTGTGGAATTCTTCTCCGCGGAAATTGCACTCAGAGTTTGCAAATAACGCAGTTGAAATGCCATCGGGGATGTGGAAATCACGCATGCAGCCTTTTTCAAAGAACGCGCCGCGTCTTGTTCGCCCTTGGCAGCTATGACCTAATTAAAAATGATCGATTTAAACAATGAAATTTTTTTTCAAAATTATGAATTTGAAGAATCTATCATGCAATTTTTATATAATATTGTTATGTATTGTATTATTATTATTATTAATCCGTAGTGTCAATTGATGAGCACGACTATTCCGAACTGTCCAGATGTCAAGTCTGTTGGCGCCATGTTCTATATAAATGATGACACAAAATATTCTGCATTATTTTCAATAATTTACGAATAATTAGAATTCATGAAAACATATTTTCGATAAATATCTTTCCCGTGTCCCAGAGGCAGTAATTCATGTTCAGTTACCCTTAAGTAAATAAACCAAGATATCTATGATAAAAAGTTGTTATCTGTTTTTAAAAGAAGAATATAAATTACGAGAGGAAAACCTCGTTTCCGTTAGTCAAAACACCGTTATTAGCTATGAGCAGTCTCGCGAAATATAGACAGCAACCTTCGCAGTATTTGTCTTACTAAACGGATAGACATAGTCGTTAAAAGAAAGTGTGCAAGAATCTGTTAGAGCAGTTTGTTGGTGAATTTTCGATTCTGACACGGAAGTTTCGTTAGACCGAGGGTGTCATTGCGAACAGGGTGCAGGTTTGAATTGAGTCCAACCCAAACAATCGTAAGTTTCCTAAGATAGACCTGGGAAATTAGGATAAATTGATACATCCATTTAAACACCATGTTCTCCCCCAATTGCTTTTTGGGTGCAGGTGTGAACAATGTCCACTGACCGACACGTATGGCGGTTTATTTCATTCGGGTCACAAGTCTTAACCATTATCCGCTGCAGAACGTGGCGCCACATTGTGTAGATATCCGACCCACCCACATTGTTCACCGCATGCTCACCAGTCTTTGCTATTTCAACCGCAACAGCTTGTATTATATCTCTGTAAGATTTCATAACTCACACAATCACTTCTACATTATCACAATTCACGCCTTAAATATTTCCGGAGCGGGCAGAATCCTGGATAATTCATTGATTTTCACTGGAATTTTTGGGAATGCTTGCGTTTTGTTTTCTCTGTTTGCTTACCCGAGCGAAACGTTTTCCCAAGTTGAATAGCAACGAGACCCTTGGACTGACGAAAGGTTACCGAAACTCCACACTAACAGAGTCATACAGCTACTTTTGTTGCCAAACCGTAAGCATATAAATAACTGCGAAAGTTTAGGATAATCTGGGTTTTAAATTTGTGGAATCTCATTCCAGCAATGCTTAATGTTGTATGAATGCAACCCATTTGCGATTTACATTTGTATGATTCTAGTATTTGTAATCTGCAAATAATCAGGCAGTGAATGGTGACTCATGAGATGGCAAATTGAATCCAAGTTGTGTGCCATCTATATGCAATCTGTTACGAAATATGAAATTCAAAACGTTGGCGCAGTTTCTACGAAAGCATACAGCGTAGTGCGGCAAAGTTGGTTGCTGGGATCAAGAGTTGGCCATTCTCAGAGCAATTATCCCAACTCAAATTACAAGATCAATCAAAGTGACGCATACAAAGTGAGCATATTCCACACCGAATATTGCCCACTTGATAAGTTATCACAGCCGAAGTAGCATTTTAGAGAACGTGATCACTTAATGATTTCGGTCATACTATTTTTTTCGTTTATATGGCGGTGAAACATATAACATTTCACTTTGAAATCAGTGAATGTCCCTTGTAACTCTTAAAGGCTTGTGCGTTGTCTTAAGCTGTTCGATCTTCCTTCTATTTAGTCTGATTTCTGAGATCTGCGCATGAACCGAGATCTGTCAAAATGCCCATGCGTGCTTGAGAACGCAGCTCAAGGAAAGTGATATCACTTAATCTCACCGTGGAGTATACAGTGAACATTATGGCGCTGTGTAGTGCATTGCCAAACACAACACCAAGGAATACCCGAGACGACTGACGAACAAGTAATACTTCTGGTTTCAGCATGATTGCATAAAA
>JACCGJ010021954.1:0-17069 GCA_013407085.1 Atriophallophorus winterbourni | reverse complement strand
GCACTGGTATCATTTCTCCAGTTGGTTCGTCAGCATGGGCAACACCTATTGTTGTAGCAGTGAAAAGCGATGGAAAGACACCGAGGATATGCGGCGACTACAGACTAACACTTAACCCGAGACTGAAGCGTTGTGCCGCGACAACAGAAGAGCCGGAAGACTTTATGAGGGCAATTCACGGTAGTAAGATATTATCAAAGATTGACCTTGCGAATGCATATTTGCAAATACCAATCGAAGAGAAGTCAAAACCACTGACGACAATCAATACTCCATGGGGTTTATTTCAATTCAATTTCCTCCCATTCGGATTGCATGTGTCCTCAGGCATATTCCAATCGGCAATTGATAAGGTGATCCAATGCCTACCAGGAGTCCGAGCCTACCAGGACGATCTTATTACCTACGGAAGAACGCATGAGGAACACGACCAAAGACTATTGGCACTGATGGAACGACTTGCAGCTAAAAACGTAGCAATCAAGCCGTCAAAATGCGTGTTCCGAGTCAATGAACTACAATTTCTTGGCTACTTGATAGATTCCAAAGGATACCGACCAGATCCTACTCGATACGATGCACTTGCTAATGTGGAATCAACAAGTGACCAATGCAAACTGCGATCAATCATGGGTTGTCTTCAATACTACTCACGATTTATTCCGAATTTCGCAGCCCCGACACAATCGCTATTTCTTGCTCAGCATGCAGAAAAGTGGGAATGGAATGATGAACTGGAGTCAGTGTTGCGCACCTTGATTCAAGCTATCGTGGACCGACCAGTATTGATGGCGTTTTCGCCTATAAAACCCATCACTTTGATCACAGATGCATCGGACGTCGGAACTGGTGCTGTGTTGGAGCAGGAAGGGTTCCCAATCATCTGTATATCCCGATTGTTGAATCAAGCAGAACGAGGATACTCACAAACGCAAAAGAAGGCACTGGCGATATTCCGGGTGGTCAAGCGACTGCACAAATATCTATTCGGAATACGATTTCAGATTGTCACGGACCACCAAGCTCTAAAATTCTTATTTATTCCAAAGAAATCGCTTGCCAAAGCTACGGCCTCGATGTTACAAAGATGGAGTATCTACCTTGCAGGATACGATTATGAGATTGCCCATAGAGCAGGAAAAGATATTCCGCAGGCCGACTTCCTGTCCAGGCACGCGAAACGTTCTCCAGCGGAAGCATGCTGTCTCACCTCCCAATCATGTGCCGTTTCCCGTGAGCAACTACGAACGTTCACGAAGAAGTACTATTCAACAGTTATGTCAGCCATACGGAACGGTTGGCGTCCAGATGTGCGGAAGAAATACCTGCGCCTTTACCAGATCCCTGATGAGCTACTGATACAACCGGACGGTGTGATTTGTCGGGGAGACCGATTGCTCATCCCGCCACCGTTGAGGAAGCCTGTCTTGGACGATCTACATAAGGGCCATATGGGCATTGAAAAAATGAAATCGTTGGCACGGCAAGAGGTTTGGTGGCCAGAAATTGATGCCGACATCAGAAGTACAGCTATGAACTGCGAGGCTTGCTTGCACAAAATCAATTCACGCCCAAGGGACTGGACACCATGGCCCGACAGTTACCTTCCCTGGCAACGAATCCATGCAGATTATTGTGGACCGTTTTTGGGAAAGTACTTCGCACTTGTGATCATCGACTCGTATTCCAAGTGGCCAGAAGTCTTTCTGACAACCACAGCAACGACGGCATTCACAATGCAAGCTCTAATGAAGTGTTTCAGCCGTGAAGGAATCCCACAACTACTCATCACTGACAATGGTGCCGAATTCTCTTCCAATGAAATAAAGGAATAGCTGGATAGCATCGGGTGCCGACACTTACAAACCGCTCCGCGGCATCCATGTTCCAATAGCGCTGCTGATAATCTTGTGAAAACTATCAGGAGTGCTATTCACTCAGCCAATCCTAGGAGCTTCAATACGTCCATTGATAACTTTCTACTGCAATACCGTAATGCCGTCCATTGCACGACCAGAGAGAGCCCAGCCAAGTTGTTCAAATCCAGGACACTACGAACTTCCCTACACCGAATGGATTCGAGTGATGTGACTTATTTCAGAGGAAACGACTTGAGACCCGCTCATGGCATCGACACGCGACAAATCGGAAATTCAATGATTGAAATCACTGACCTAAAGGATGCAAGTGTGCACCAACGTCACAAAAGTCAAGTACAATTCAAAAGGTCAGTAGAGGAAAACATAAATCAGGAATCAACGCATCAACCAGAACCAAGTATGGAACCTCAGGAGTCAACTGCTCTTAGAAGGTCTGCGAGGTTGGCGAATCGGAACAACGCAACAATTTCGAGGGGGGAAGGTTGTGGTGTGGTTCCGCAAATCTTACCCACCACGATGCAAGCTGAGCCGGTTAGCTGAACTCTCCTCCAACAGGATGTCAAGTTTCGATTGCCGATAATGCCATATTGATGTATCGATTTCCTGTCATCGTTTTCACTCGCATTCCGCCGATTTTCTGTTCGATAACTCAGTGAACAATATTCATCTATTGAATACGATTTTGGTACATAATCAACTCACCCCGTTACACACATTACATTCTGTTTGCCGTGCCGTGACTTCTCAATTCGATTTCTGTTGGGGTTCGCATTTCAATTCAATTCCATTACAATTCAATTCCATTACAATTCAACTCCATTACAATTTGGCGTCGCAAACAGGATGGATCAACCGACTCTTGAACCATTAAATCTTCATTCTAATCCTGGAGAAATTGAAGAGTGGGTGGAACGATTCGAGCTGTGGAGCAACATTCGGAAGGACGTCAAGCCAGAGAATAAGTCAACATTTTTCTTGACCTACGGGGGACGTGAATTATATTCGTTACTTAAGAACCTATGCTATCCAAAGGCTCCTGCATCACTGCCGTTCCAAGATTTGAAGACACTCCTACTGAAGCACGTCATGCCGGTGAATTTCAAAGCTACCGAAAGGGCAAAATTCAACACACTGGTCCGAAATCCTAATACAAGCTGCCGTGAGTTCATCCTTATTCTACAGAAACAGGCTGCTAAATGTGAATTCGGCGATCTATTAGAAGATAATTTGAGGGATCGTCTCATTGCTGGTATTAACAATGTTGACCTACAAAGAAAAATGCTGATGAAACCTGACCTGACCTACGCCGAAGCCCGTGAAATCTGCGAGCAGCGAGATGATGTGACTGCTGCGACAACCGAACAAGGTGCCGTGTTCTTTCGGAAAAGTTCACTCAGATCCAATCAGCCAAGACACCAGCATCAGGCCAACAAGACAAGTGAAAACCAAGCCCAAGACAAGACCGTAAAACCGATAAATGAGAGCATGTCGTGTGGTGATCTTCACTTGCGGTCAACTTATCGATTCCGCAATGCAGTGTGCCATGGATGCGGTAAGAGCGGACATATAAAGATGGTTTGTCGGAGTAAACAATGCAATCTGACCCAACAGAATCCAGTGGTCAATCAGGAGGACGACGGTTCAACTTATGTTCTGCAACTGAAGAGTCCAGCACAACAATTCATCTACAAATCCTTGCAGTTCGATTCAAGTGAAACTGCTGAATTCATCGTCGATACCGGTAGCAGTGAATCAGTCATTCCCGCCGAAATCTTGAACCGGGTGGCCCCAGAGGCGCATGTGCAACCGACCACCGTTAAACTTCGTGGCGTTACCGGACACAATTTGCCACTGACAGGTGAAACCACTTTATTTGTGAAACAAGACAAGGAGATTTCAATTCCAGTCCGATTCTTGGTATCTAGAAGCAGTCCAGCAATCCTCGGTCTGAAAGCCCTGCGAGCCCTCAAGCATCCTGTATCGCTGAATGTTGTGCCCGTTGAGAATTCAGGAGAACAAATTCAGTCCTCCCTACGAAAATTGGTCGTCCAATGTTCAACGAACACTGGTGGCATGAAGGTAGAGCCAGCAACACTGGAAGTTGAAGGTGATCCGATATTCCTGAAACGTAGAATTTTGCCTTATGGTGTGAGAGACGGCGTCTTCAATACCCTGAAGAAGTTGGAAAGCACTGGTATTATTTCTCCAGTTGGTTCGTCAGCATGGGCAACACCTATTGTTGTAGCAGTAAAAAGCGATGGAAAGACACCGAGAATATGCGGCGACTACAGACTAACACTTAACCCGAGACTGAAGCGTTGTGCCGCGACAACAGAAGAGCCGGGAGACTTTATGAGGGCAATTCACGGTAGTAAGATATTCTCAAAAATTGACCTTGCGAATGCATATTTGCAAATACCACTCGAAGAGAAGTCAAAACCACTGACGACAATCAATACTCCATGGGGTTTATTTCAATTCAATTTCCTCCCATTCGGATTGCATGTGTCCTCAGGCATATTCCAATCGGCAATTGATAAGGTGATCCAAGGCCTACCAGGAGTCCGAGCCTACCAGGACGATCTTATTACCTACGAAAGAACGCATGAGGAACACGACCAAAGACTATTGGCACTGATGGAACGACTTGCAGCTAAAAACGTAGCAATCAAGCCGTCAAAATGCGTGTTCCGAGTCAATGAACTACAATTTCTTGGCTACGTGATAGATTCCAAAGGATACCGACCCGATCCTACTCGATACGATTCACTTGCTAATGTGCAATCACCAAGTGACCAATGCAAACTGCGATCAATCATGGGTTGTCTTCAATACTACTCACGATTTATTCCGAATTTCGCAGCCCGGGCACAACCGCTATTTCTTGCTCAGCATGCAGAAAAGTGGGAATGGAATGATGAACTGGAGTCAGTGTTGCGCACCTTGATTCAAGCTATTGTGGACCGACCAGTTTTTGCCTATAAAACCCACCACTTTGATCACAGATGTATCGGACGTCGGAATTGGTGCTGTGTTGGAGCAGGAGGGGTTTCCGATCATATGTATATCCCGATTGTTGAACCAAGCAGAACGAGGATACTCACAAACGCAAAAGGAGGCGCTGGCGATATTCTGGGCGGTCAAGCGACTTCACAAATATCTATTCGGAATACGATTCCAGATTGTCACGGACCACCAAGCTCTGCAATTCTTATTCAATCCAAAGAAATCGCTTGCCAAAGCTACGGCCTCGATGTTACAAAGATGGAGTATCTACCTTCCAGGATACGATTATGAGATTGTCCATAGAGCAGGAAAAGATATTTCGCAGGCCGACTTCCTGTCCACGCACGCAAAACTTTCTCCAGCGGAAGCATGCTGTCTCATCTCCCAATCATGTGCCGTTTCCCGTGAGCAACTACGAACGTTCACGATGAAGTACTATTCAACAGTCATGTCAGCCATACGGAACGGTTGGCGTCCAGATGTGCGGAAGAAATACCTACGCCTTTACCAGATCCGTGATGAGCTACTGATACAACCGGACGGTGTGATTTGTCGGGGAGACCGATTGCTCATCCCACCACCGTTGAGAAAGCCTGTCTTGGACGATCTACGTAAGGGACATATGAACATTGGAAAAATGAAATCGTTGGCACGGCAAGAGGTTTGGTGGCCAGAAATTGATGCCGACATCAGAAGTACAGCTATGAACTGTGAGGCTTGCCTGCACAAAATCAATTCACGCCCAAGGGACTGGACACCATGGCCCGACAGTTACCTTCCCTGGCAACGAATCCATGCAGATTATTGTGGACCGTTTTTGGGAAAGTACTTCGCACTTGTGATCACAAACTCGTATTCCAAGTGGCCAGAAGTCTTTCTGACAACCACAGCAACGACGGCGTTCACAATGCAAGTTCTAAGGAAGTGTTTCAGCCGTGAAGGAATCCCACAAGTACTTATCACTGACAATGGTACCCAATTCTGTTCCAATGAAATGAAGGAATGGCTGGATAGCATCGGGTGCCGACACTTACGAACTGCTCCGCGGCATCCATGTTCCAATGGCGCTGCAGAGAATCTTGTGAAAACTATCAAGAGTGCTATTTACTCAGCCAATCCTGGGAGCTTCCAAGCCTTGGACGTATTCATTGATAACTTTCTACTGCAATACCGTAATGCCGTCCATTGCACGACCAGAGAGAGCCCAGCCAAGTTGTTCAAATCCAGGACACTCCGAACTTCCCTACACCGAATGGATTCGAGTGATGTGACTTATTTCACAGGAAACGACTTGAGACCCGCTCATGGCATCGTCACGCGACAGATCGGAAATTCAATGATTGAGATCACTGACCTAAAGGATGCAAGTGTGCACCAACGTCACAAAAGTTAAGTACAATTCAAAATGTCAGTAGAGGAAAACATCAATCAGGAATCAACGCATCAACCAGAACCAAGTGTGAAACCTCAGGAGTCAACTGCTCTTAGACGGTCTGCGAGGTTGGCGAATCGGAACAACGCAACAATTTCGAGGGGGGAAGGTTGTGGTGTGGTTCCGCAAATCCTACCCACCACGATGCAAGCTG
Source organism: Atriophallophorus winterbourni (assembly GCA_013407085.1). NCBI lineage: Eukaryota > Metazoa > Platyhelminthes > Trematoda > Plagiorchiida > Microphallidae > Atriophallophorus > Atriophallophorus winterbourni. The sequence goes on along the minus strand of JACCGJ010021954.1, from coordinate 10,597 downwards.
AGCTGGTTGGCTGAACTCTCCTCCAACAGGATGTCAAGTTTCGATTGCCGATAATGCCATATTGATTTATCGATTTCCTGTTATCGTTATCACTCGCATTCCACCGATTTTCTGTTCGATAACTCAGTGAACAATATTCATCTGTTGAATACGATTTTGGTACATAATCAACTCACCCGTTAAAACACATTACATTCTGTTTGCCGTGCCGTGACTTCTCAATTCGATTTCTGTTGGGATTCGCATTTCTCATTTCAATTAATCCATTAAAGAAGGTGTATCTACAGCCGTTGTGAGCGGTAATGGAAGCAATTTCTGTGCTTCACGTGTTATTCAGTTGCAACATTCACTTGGTTGCCGACATGTGTTTATTGCACCCAGACATCCGCAGTTGAATGGATTAGCCGGAAACTTTGTGGGTACTCTGTTTCCTCTTGTTTTAAAAATAAGTATAATGAACTTGATCGTTTTATTGAAAATTTCTTGCTTCAGTATCGTAATAGAAAACATTCCATCACTCGAAATACGAAATCTATTCTATCTATCCCTGAGATCCAAGTTGTTTAAACTTGGATCAGCTGAAGTATAATATTATCGTGAAAGTGATTACCGTCCAATTACTGGTGTGAAGGTTCGGTTTGCTTTAGCGATGCGTGCTAATTACAAGCTTCCGAATGATACACTGAACTCTGCCCTCCGTCACAAAAAACGGTGTCCTACAGGCTCAATTCGTTCTTCTTTCTTATTCTCTGTTTACATTTCGCATCGTTCCCGTTTTTATTCCAAACTTACTCTCAAATACACTCACGAGGTTGACGTTGTTTTTCACAACCACAGACGTGCTGACCCTCCTGCATGAGAATCAATTATCATTACCATGACCAATGGTCATCCTCACTCATCTTATCGTTAAATCCTAAAGATTTAAAAAGGTAATCTTCTCCAACATGCTTGGTCAAAGACGTCAAGCTATGCTTCAAGGAATTTCTCTGGTTTCCTTCAATACATGTGAGTTCAGCAGAAGCACTTTCATCAAGCACCATTGGAGTTACGTTTCCATCAATTCTCAACTGGACTGATCATTTGACTGCAAATTTCTTCAAGTTTCGAAGGCTATCTTTGTATACACAACCCCTGCGTTCTCTTTTCGCCCCACTTGATGTAGTTAGACAGTTTGTTTTTTCTTGCATTGTTCTCCACTTTCTATATGCATCCCCTATAATGTTTCGATTTTTATTTGAAATGGATTTCGTTGTGATCAAAAGAAGCATTAAGGTTATCGCGTGACTGAGCTATGCTTATACCGAGTTAATTTGAGATATGGTCATCGAAAGACAATTCCGTGAATGTGACAGATTAGTCAGAGTCATTTCTTCCAATAATACAGATTCACTGCATGAGATACTCACAAATCGTTGTCATCTACGCGAAGCCAATATCTCGTATCCTAATAGAGAACTTAACAATTCAGGAATTCTTTCTGTGTCGGGTGTAAATATTTTTTCTTCGAAAGACTGGCTGGATAATTCTATACATATTTTCGCCTATCTCATACGCCGGGGATTTCAACACACAAATTGACACAAATTTAACGCTGCCGGGCGCTATTAGGCATCATCCTATCAGGAGAATATATAAGCGCTCGGATGGATAATTGACGTGTTACATTCATGCGTTATTTGTGGCATAGCCCGACACAATCTCGACCACTATGTTGAAATTTTGAAGACGGGCTGCTGCGACTCAAAAAATAGAAGTAACACAATTTTCCATCAGAATAGGTGCTAAGTCAAGTACGTTATGTCATCATTTTTAACAAATGACTTCAACAAGATTACGGAGTGCAGTTCAGCTGCGCACCAAGCCAAAGAGTTGTTTACGTTTAGACGTATTCCCGACTAGTAGAAAGCCTTGATTGTTTATCCCGCTATATATCGATCTTGACAGACCACATTTACATAAATTCATCAAAGACTAGAACGATTTATAACAAAGAGAAACAGAAAAGTAGTACGAAATGTCTACGTAAGAGATAGGAATGATTGAGTGTCAAGCTGGATAATATTCAGAAGTCATTTAATATTAGTTCGTTTTTAAAGTAAAATGACGAATAATTTGTGATTTGATTCGATACTGCACCATTCTGGAAGGTTTAGGTATATAGAGGTTCCAAAATGTATTTTCAAGCGAAAAACCTTCGAAATTGAAGAAAATCACTAAAACATGACAAAAGACCTTGAAGTCAGAATACAAAAGGCATTTGTTCATTTATTGTGTAATAAGTTAACAAAGTAAGCTTATTGAGGACATACTCATGTGCACATCGCTGAACGCGTTTGATAAAGAGCTTCATTACTTTCGGCTTTTTGAGTTAAATCTTACTATTTTTCTTAATTTCATGGCCATCCGTAGCCAAATTCGCATAAAAATTATCATATTATACACACAATCTTGAGTAATTGAAAAATGAGAAATGCAGATCAAAATATTTTTTCAATTCATATTATGAGTTTAATTTTAATCGAACCGGGACTATAGATTTGCCGAGAAGTATCAGCATGAGATAAAGCAATTTTAGGAATGTTGAGAGTTACTCAGCCACGTTCTACGTAAATAAAAGGCTGCATTGTAGACCGTCTTACCAGACACATTCATAATTCTACTATCTGAACCAAAATAACATAAACTGCCAGTAAAATGATTTTTGCAGAGCTTCAAATTAAATTCAGCTTTGCGAGACCATGACACAAGAAAGAAGAAGGAATCATTGTTTAGAAGGATTGTGAACGGGGACAACCCGTGTAATTTATCACCAAATAGCGTCAATTTTGCGTGCGCATTCAACGAAATCTCATACTACCTTGGCCGTATGTTGTCACAGCCATGGATGGTATTAGGAATATGCACGTAATACGAAATTGTCTCATATGGCGTGCATCTGGAACAGCCTTTGAAAAACAATTCCAGCTTCAGGTCTGCACGATAGGCTTTCACAAGCCCATCGGAACTGCTTTTACTGGCAAAGGCAGGTGGATGGCTCTATATTTTTTCAGCGTTGTATGTGTTAATCGTCCAACCGTATATATTAGGTTTTTATTATAATTCATACTTTTGAAAATGTACAATATTTGAACATAATCTTCACGCCGTTCATGTGTTCTGCGCTTGGGGAACTGCATTGTTTGTGACTAATTTGGATTTGTATGTATTATAACGATGAGTATTGGGTTCGATTAATTAAATGCAATCACCAAAAGGCGTAAGCTGAAAGATCAACAATTGAATTTATTTTATATCATCAAATTGTTTAAAACTGATAGTATTTTTGTAAACTTTAACAATTTTTTCACTGAACTACTTGTGTTTATTAGTTTTCCAGCCTACTTTTGTGTTATCGTACGCTTCTTAGGTATTGTCTTGTCAATATTTGGTGGGATTGAACGCGTAATTCAACCGTGGGATAAACACATTGGTGTTTATATCATAACTGAATTCTTGGACGTTAATTTTGATTTTCTCCCGACTGATTTGTCGGTTATATTACTCAATTATTTTCGTTTTATCATACGGTAAGGTTAAGAAGAAATCGTCAAAGAAAACAACTGAACACGACGAAAAAGTTTTTGGACGGGCAACTCGGTAGTTTTTCATTGGTTGATAACCTATCACGTTCTGTTTCCGTAGTTAGTTCTAACGCTGATACACTTTGGGCGCAGTTTCTGTTAGTACAATTAGCTGAAGAACAAAGGCGTCCAAAGCTGCCGTTATAACCGTTGAAAGCTGCGAATGCTACTCAAGTATTACGACTTAAACTATAACTGTCTGAGGCAGGAGATTCTGGTCAGGTTGCTGGAGACAGTAAGCACGAGAAGACCATCAAATAATATCTCAGCTCAGTTTCACTTTAAGAAGGACTCAAAGGGTCGTGTCATCCTTTTGACCGTGTAATACCGGTGATACCAAAGGTTGAATTACAATAATTCAACGGCAATCCATGCCACTATTGGAAACTTATACGGCGGTTTGAAAACTTTATTGAAGATAATGTCTTCCACGACGGACAACCTATGCTCTATTTTTTTGCACTATTGTAAAGTTCAAGTGCGAGATGTCATCGATGGATGTATTATGTTGTTGCCCGAAACTGCCTGCAAAATGGCGCGAGAGATATTAACTGATCTCTACGGAGAGGGTCACGTTACGCCCGGTCAATGATTAACCGATTAATTTCAGGAATGGCACATGCAAAGTCAAACGGGATGCTGTTCGCAGAACTGATTTCGTTAGGTAAAGTGACGAGGCCAGATAGATTGGTAGTAATAAGGCCTGGAAATAGTCTAGCTTTTAATCAAACTGACTGAAATGCAGGTGTTTTTGTCATATGCGTGAAACACAGAGAATGTCTTGTACATTATGACATTATCCCACTTTGTTCACCGGAAATAACGTCAGACTGCTGGTTTACAATTTTAAATAGCGTAATCAGCGATTGGGTAAAGAAATAGCGTAGGAAACCAGAGCATGTATGTTGTCGGTCTTGTGAAATTCGGCGCGGATTTCGGGAGGTGGTGTAAGTTGTACAATTGAATTTATTTTACTGATTTCCAATTGTTTGAAACTGCTAATATATTTGTATACTTATATCATTTTTTTACTGAACTGCTTGATTGTGTGACATTTCGAGCCAATTTTTTTCTGTTTCCTTAATTTGGCCGTTCCCGCGCTCATTGAATTTGCGATCCCTAGTTGTCATTGTAACTGTTAAACATTTCCCTTTTTGAATTCAGTTAGAAGTGAAAAAATTGAGGTTTGATATATTTATTGCATAATTATTTGCTTCAATATTATCGTATGCATCTCACGCATTGTTTTGTCAATACTTTAGTTGGCTTGGACGCGTAACTCAACTCTTTAATAGACACATTGTTGTTTAGATCGTAATTGAATTCTTTGACTTTAGATTTGATTTTTTCTGGTCCAATTTTTCGGTTACATACGCTGTTGGTGTCTTATCCTTCTATTAACCGTTATAAAAATTGTGCTAAAGCCACTTCTGATTTTCAAATGTACTTTGGTACCATGTACTCTTGGATATTTTAAATTTCCTGTCATCATTTTACATTTATATACTGGATCATAAATAAACATTTTCTGATTCTACTTAGTGTTTTTAATAACTTAGCCGATATCATTTTATTATGAACGATCTTTGCATCTGGTTCACACAAATGATACCATTTGAACGCTCGCAGTATGATTTTGGAGTTTGCAGGTTATTATGGTCCGTTGCTATATATGTGACTAAATTAAAACAGGACTTAAAACATTTCACCTTGATACTTTTCCCGTTCACGAGGACTATGTGACTGTTCTTCTTTATCGTTGTACACTTTTTGGCTACAGCGATAAAATCTTCACTATAGTGTGTGCTCCCTTTATCCTTCTCGAGAGGTTATCGTATTAGTCAGTATACTACAAATTATTGAGCTCGATGTGATACACGAATACTTCGTGTACTACAAATTGATGAGCCTCATATACACGCAATCTTCGTGTAATTTTCCGTTAGGTCAATTTTTCTGATTCAAATTGGCGTTATTTCTTTCAGGTAAATTTTACCCCGTATTATCGTTCAAATTTCCATCGTTTTCTTATAACCAGTTTAAGCAGTTGGACATTTCCTTTGTCTTATCCTGTTTAGCATGGGTGATACTAAACGACTTATACTGGCCTCGACTGCCATCACAATACCCAGTTTCATTACACAGGACAATGAGTATTGGTTTTTATTTTTAGAAACTGAATTCAGTGATACAAATACCGTTGATCGCTCAGTCACGTTTTCGCAATTAACACGGATACTTCCTGCTGATGGGTTGATACAGGTTAGAGACGGAGTCCTTGCCGTCCCGAAGGTGACCACTACATGCCGTAATTTCTTGCACGGTCCCGCCTGAACTATCTACAGCAGCTGTTCGGTAACTTGGAAGTTGCCGGGGAAAAGCCAATCACTATAATTATGAAGATGCGCCGCCTGTTTTGGGCATCGCACATGGACGAATCCGTATTGAAGGAACTATGGCATCAGCGAATCCCTAAGTACGTAAAAGCCATATAGGTTGCTGCAAAAGGCACTACATTATATAAACCAGCGAAAATGGCGGACAGCATCGCAGTACGCATTCGTTTCCAGCCAACAGACGCACATACTTCCACAGTGACCTCAGGACGATCACGCCCATCGGGTAACCAAAAGGAAGACAGTGTTGCACGCGTGCTGTTTAACGTTGCACATTTGCGTAATGAGGTTCTAAACCTCAGGCTCGACCGTAAGCCACAATCACGCACCCCATCCCGTTAACGCACGATAAGCCGTACTTGGATGCCTGTTAGCCGAATACACCGGAAATACGGCGGTGATACACGACGTTGCACTAAACCTTCCTAATATATCCGTCGCATGCGAAAAACTAGAGCTAACATGTAATGACGATTACCGTCGTCAGCTCGAATCGGCCATGTAGTCTTTTTTCCAACGATGATTGGTCTTCAGGTCTACGCCTTCTGATAGACACTCGTGCAGAAGTAAGTGTACTGCCAGGAGCAAGTGCGCAACGTCTAGCCTGGTAAGCAAACACTTAACGTCAGCAAACAGATTGGTTATATCAACCAACGGTCATCGCTCTTTGACCCTTGATTTAGGTTTGCTGGATTTTTAATATCGCCGCGGTTACATTTGCAATCTTGATCGTTGAATTTTTACATTCATATCACCCATTTATCATTTCTTGGCGCTCACAGCTGATCAATGGGAGGTCGTCTAAACGTTCTTTGCACCCCAAGCAGAGAAGCAAGGATTTAGCCGGTTTCGGGTTATGTAAAGTTGTTCGCGAAATATCCGAACTTGGTCCAATCATCATCTACTGCACTAACGGCAGTCACTACATCAGAAGAACACCACATTACCACCGGTGTTCCCCAGGTTCTCGGACGACCGAGGCGATTACCACCGAAGTAGTTGCAGTTCGCGTGCAAGTATTTCCAGCACATGTTAAAATTAGGCATTATAGGGCCATCTAGTGGCAAATTTTGCGGCCTTCAAATCGGCCGTGCATAAAATTAATTTCTCCGCACGTATTTTCAACATTTTTTAAATGTTAACGCTAGGTGTTTGCCAAATGCATCATTTTTCGTATCAACTGAGGCCAATTTTCGACGGGCAATTTTGAAGGAATTACCAGATACCGTGAATTGTTGTGAAACTTTCGTCTCAAAACTTTTGATTACACCATATGTTATTAAACTGGAACATATTTGGAAATTATCAATCAAGACGGAAGAGAAACATCGTTCAGTCGACAAATTGATGTCGGGACTTGTCCGTCAATTTGGTTCAAATAATTCGGTGAACTTTTTGTAACTGCTGAAAATTCGTTTATACGAATAAAGCCCATTTCTTCTACTTCTTCTTCTTCTTCTTCTTCTTCTTGGTTCTCTCCCTGCATATGGCACCGATGAAAACACTAAACGACTAATGCCGGTGAGGCGATTACCGCAGGCTGAACGGTCCACGATAAGTACCCCATTTCGCATTTTCATAACTTGACAGCTAGTATCCACGGGTTTACCATTTTCAGCAAGTTGAAACATGTTCGCGTGTACAACCAAATCCCAATAGAAGTAGTAGACTTCACTTTCTTGACTCTACGATACGAATGTCTTCCGATCTACTCATTGCGGATCAAACCTTCCAACGATTTGCAGAGACCTCGATTTTGCTAATGCCTAGCTTCATGATGTACCAATCGCTAGTACCTATAAGGAAGACCATATTCGTCACCTGGCTGAGCTTTTAAATCTTTTGTCCAGTCTTGGGGTTAAGATCAGCACAAAAAAGGACAGTTTTGGTCAGACTGCAGTGGATTTCTTAGGTCATAGACTCTGGGCTTCAAGTATCGATTCACTTGGAAAAAAAATACAGTAACAATCCTGAACCTCCCAGAGCCCACCAGCTTTAAAGATCTTTGGCGATTTCTTAGACTAGTGAGCTTCTATCGTCGTTTGATCCCACAATGCGCGCGCGTCTCTCGGTAATAAAGCGATTTGCTCCGTGGTAACGCAAAGTCGTTAATTTTAACTGACGAAGCCTTCAGATCGCTTAATATTAATATCACCGAAATCACATCCCTGATGCACTTTAGGACCGAAACTTCACTGTCACTATTCACGGCGCACCGCCGAGGCATTGGGAGCAATGCTGAAACAGTATGTTGACCTGTCATTATTCAAGATTAAAGATTATAGATTTATGGTGAAAAAGCAAATAGCTGCACAATACTATAGGACATACGTATACAAATGAAACAAATCGTGCTTCAAATGAGGATCAAAGTAGTTTTGATTGTGACGCTGAGAGAAGAAATTTCGAACGAAAATATATGTTCGGATAATTTGTTTTTCAGATGTGTGCTTGTAGGAAAGAAGTACAAAGAAATTTCAGTAAACTGGGGCTAGCACATTATTTTGTTCCAAAAACTCCGCATTAGTGTATACACAAATAATAGTGGTTTTGATATGTAACGATTATGTATGTATGATATCTGTTGATCCGATCCGGACCTTTGTAGTTATTTCAAACACTTCTTATTTCGAGTTTCCACTATCCCTGTACGGCAATGTGTCAGCTTGTGTTTCTGAGGCTGTCTTTAATATGCTTATTCTGATGTCACTAAGAATAATCTTTCTATGTAGTCGCGTAGTATGTCTGACGTAGTCTATCATAACACATGTTAGGAAAGTGAGTTCCAAAGGATTTGGTCCATAAACCTTTGTAATTGCATGATCGGTGTATCCTGAAGTTACTCCCAACGACACACTTTCTGCGATGTAGAGCAACTGTGACAAGTAAGAATTTAAAAGAACAGTTATCATATTCTTCTATCTGTTCAGTGTCATTTTCATTTGACGTGGTTTACCGGAATGTGGGGATCTTGGGTGGTGAACCAAACGTGTAACTGCTGTAGGTCTGATGGTTTCCGAAAACGCCATCGTACAGATGTTGGACCATTGTTCTAGGTCGTGTCTCCGTATATTCGCAAAACGTGTCTCGCTCGATTCCTGTAAGTTGATACAGCAAACATTTGCGCTGTGACCTTCGTATTTGAATTCAATAGTTTATGCTGAACGTTTTGATGAGCGGATGGCTTGGTCTTCGTTACCATTTTAATGTCAGAGGAGTTTATATTAGACATACCGTTAACGGTCGGTTTTATAAAGGTTGAGTCTTTATGAGGAGAACGCCTCGCAAGACACTCCAGTAGATTTATAACAGTTAAGCCTACGCGATGAATGATCTGCTAATGTGTATATTTTTTCTAGATAGAATTACAGAGTAGATTTTCCGCTTTTTCAGTAGTTGTAGCGGTAAACCAACTGTTCTGAGCTTTAACTATAGTGTCAAATAATGCCTTTAATGTTTGTTTGCTGAGTTCTAAGCTCATCCACGTTGCATTACTGGACACTCGTTGAAGTAGGATAAACCTTGTTCCGTTTACTTCTACAATGTTTAGATACGTAATATAGGCCAGGATTGATTACATCATTTAAGATCGATATTGCCTCTATGACAATGACTTGTCACATTTTACGTGACACTTGTTTCAGCAATTGCCACATGTTGCAGATTTGACCTTACCACTAACCACTTCCTCACAGACGACACATGGTTCGTTAACAGTAAATTTAGTTTAACTGAGTCAACCAAAATTACAACAAAAGCAGTAAAAAAAATCGTTACTGCCGGGGTTGGTTGATGTGGTATTGTGTTGGATTGGTGTGGTGACCATGTCGAAGTATTTTTTGTCACCATGTTAAGCCGTGAGTTGTCAGTCAGCCTTTGCCAATTTTGATACGAAATAACTGCAATTTGTTTATTCCTCTGAATAGTTCTCGGCAGTCGTAAAACCCGATGGGTAAATCTGACAGCGAAAACACAGAAGCGAAATCAATGAACGAACGAAGAGCACAAAATCAATTATTGCTGCACAAAATGAACGACGAGTCGTAGATACGTAATTCTTGTACAAGTAGATCCGTCGTAGCACAATTTCTTATATATATCGAAAAATCACACTGATCGGATAAAAGGCGTGAAGGTTATGTGTAAAAGTATCACAGCTGAAAAACTCCAACAGCACGTTAGGTCACTGTTAGCACCTTAAAACTATTGGCAATATATCTGGGAGTCAAACATTTACGCCACATTCTGGAGGCCAGACAGTTTAACATATTTATAATCACAAGCAACTAATTCACTCAATGGTCAGATCTCATGATGGGTATTGCCTTAAAGAAACAAGAAACCTGGATTTTGTCAGTCAATTCACAGCTGATTTACGACACTTCTCAGGTGCCCAAAATACTGTAGAAGATGAATTCTCTAGAATAAACGTGATAGACTTGACATACTCTCCCGACCATAGCGACATCACTGCAGGCGAAGCTGTCGATGCTGAAATCGCACAGTTCAGATATTCCTCTTTATTTGACATCAGACACCTACACTTGGTCGGCTACACGGGTGATATCCTTTGCGACG
>JACCGJ010021953.1:0-27898 GCA_013407085.1 Atriophallophorus winterbourni | reverse complement strand
TTATTATTATTATTATTAATTTTATTAATATTATTATTATTATTATTATTATTATTATTATTATTATTATTATTATTATTATTATTATTATTATTATTATTATTATTATTATTATTATTATTAACATTATTATCATTATTATTAAAAAGCCTAGTCAGTGCCTGGTCCTTAATTGCTATAAAACCACAGAAACACTTGGCATTTAATACCACATGGCTTCAATTATTATTCGCAGGCGATTTCTCTGCAGTTTGATTGTAATGCAGATGCGTGTGGTGAAGTTCACCGCGGCTTGAAGTTACATGACGCAGCGCCATGAGTCCGTCACAAACAGACAAAACAAACAGAATTCCACTTATCGATTTGACATCAGCTTGAAATTTCAGCTCATGAAAAACCTTGCAAATGCAACGGATCATAATGGACTTTACATCCTCAGTGATGAGAAATACATTTCTTATGTCAGTGGATTGAAAACAGTCTTCGTAGCTGGCTATACGCGCGTCGATAGAGTAGATGTGATCCGGTTGGGTGTTGCAAGTAGTTATTATTGTTCTCCTAGTGACACGAGCAGGCCTTAAAACAAATAGTGCTAAGTGATCAAATGTTACATGCGGACCATCCATGCTTAATTGATCCGATGATTCAGACCACTGATGCTGCAAGGCGACATGTAAGCACCTAACAACGTCTTTTAACATAGTTAGAGAATCTAAATCTGCTTTACAACACATTTGCTTCAAAGTTGTTTGATGATTTTCCATCAGCATTACGAGGTTCTATAGACTGTCGGATGTGATCCTAACTTGCGGTAATTCACTTAGCATCTCGTTCAATAACGAGCTTTTAAAAATATGAGGTCCTTCCACATACTGTGTGCTTTATGCTCAATCCAAATTAAATACTTCTCAAACTAGATTGATGTTTTGATTAAATTCGTTGGTTAGGATTCAATTATTCAAGGATTTAAGGATTTATGTGTAAGAAATCAATACTTTAAAACACTTCTGGATTATGGTATGGATTCAAATGTGAAACATATAATTACCTGAAAACAACTTTAAATACCGTTACCTTTATATTTATTGAACGTTAAATTCCGCTGAAACAAATGACCTTGAACAAATTGTTTTTGAAAATGTACATACTATATTCTGATTGTACAAAGCTATTAGAAATTATTGATCATGTTTACCATGCCTTGGATTTCCAAGAATAAAATTTATTTATTTATTCACTTATTTATTTATTTATTCAATATTATTAAGGGATTATGGATTATCTAATACAGGGGTCACGAATGATATTTTTTGCAAGTGTAAGTCCAATTGCGCTTCAAACACCGCCAGGTCAGGATATTCCACAACATGTAGAGGTGAGGAATTCCAAAGAATTATAGTACGTACGGCACTGACAATTGATGCGTGAAGTTGTGACGTAAAGGGATAAGGTGCTCGCGTGTCACTTTACCATCACACATTTCAAGCAAGCGTTTTAGTAGATATTCTTCTATATGTCAGAACAATATCGCGTCGTATCTTGCTTTCAATAATAAAGTCACAAAGACCCAGACGTCGCAATGTTTCCGTGAACAGCACATTGCAAAGACCCATCATTAACTTTGTTGCTATATGATACATTTTATCAAAGAGAGCAATATGTGTTTGCAGCCAAAGAGTCCAGACTTCTACCACATACTCCAACTTAGGGAAAAGGTAGACGTTCATTATCCTTGGTAACGTTACCCGCGAGAAGTTTCGAAATATATTTCGAAATATACCTAACAATCGGTATGCCTGTCGATATATATTCTGTTAGTGCACCGTGCTCTTCAGGTTTACACTAATCCATACTATGAGATATTTTTCCAATGATCTCCATGTGAAGTTTCAGTTTCTATTCGATATGTCCAAGGAAAATTCTTGCCAAGGTGGAACATCCTAATTTTGCGTAAGTTGAATGTCATAACATTCATGGCTGTCCAATTTGACAACTTGTCCAAATCGATTTGCAGTTTCTCACAATCATCTGCAGAACTGTTTTCCGCCAAAAGTTCCATATCATCGACCAATAGAACCATTTTAGATAAAATGGGCGGGGTCTAAATCGTTTATGAATATTAGAAAGAGTAGCGGGTTTAACATGGATGCTTGTGGGACTCCGTTGGTGGTTGTGAACATTTGGGATAACACTCCGTTTATTTAACTCGGGTATGGTTATCTGAATGTTATTCGCAGTGGATAGGACTGTAACACATACTCCTAAACGTAACAGTTTTTGGAGAATCCAATGGTTATTGACTTTGAAAAAAGCTTTAGAAACCTCTAAGTAACAGACGTCAATGCGAGAACCTATATCCAAAACTTTCGTCTAGTCGTCTAACGCTATGCGAAGATTCTTTAAACGAGAGCGATGAGATCGAAATCCATGCTGCGCTGGCGAAAACACATTAAGCAATTTAAAGCGTTCAACCATTTTTTTCTAAAACTATACGTGTGATGCCATCCGCACCTGGGGATTTATTTACATTTAATTTAGGCAATTAATTTGCGACAATCTCTGGATTTAACAGAATTTTCCCCAATGTTTCGATTACGAAGTCGACTGAATACACACAACGTTGCACTAAAACTATTGGCACGAACACTTTAGAATAATAAATCGCATTCTGAACAGCAAAAACACCTGGTTTGACTTTTGCTTTCGTGTTCATGATTTTAAGTAGTAACTTAAGGTTCCGGTTTATTTTCGGAAGCAGTATCAGTTAGGGCGTTTCCTCAATCTCTCAAATAATTAAAGTCACATAGTTGCGTAACATACGGAAATGTTGCTAAGAAGTTGAAGTATTGTTGGCTTTATGCTGCATCCACGCTGCTCGCCTTAGCACTATCCACTTTATGTTATGCGGCGGACAACTAAACGTATATTTTAAGAACCCCCAGAGAAATAGAAGAGTTTCTGGAACGTTTTGAACTTCGGTATCTTTCAGAAAATCTATAAGTTTGTTTTATTGCGAGTCAGGTATTATGTGGTCCGTCTGCAATTGCCTAATCTGCACGAGCGATTTTTGAGGGCCCATTAATCTACTCGGCGAATCACCCCATTCAGAGCAAGAGATTCATGAGTACTGTAAACATAGTCGAACACAAGCACTGAATGGTCACTAATATCAAGTGGAGCCTGGAATCCGATTGTTTCAACAAATAATTCTTTCCATGTTAACACAAAATCCAAGACGGATAGACGGTCAGAACCTCTTTTCCGAGTGCATTCATGAACATGGTTTTATAAACGTATTAAATCTATTACCTCTCCAAATCGGTTTTTGAGCGTTTGTGGGGAGTGAACATCATAGGATAGATGGTAGGCATGTTACAATAACCCATAATAAGTACTGTTGCTTTCTGAGTGCGGGTCAAGCGTCAAAACACTTAAATCAACCGTTCGTTGTACGATTTTGTAGATGAAGGAGACAGGTAGACCACGTCAATCATGCAAACTTCACCAGACATCAGCATTAAAGAATGCGAAATTGAGTCCTGAAAGGTACATTCTGTGATGTCTATTGGACGGCCCTGGAGGCGAATATGATAATAAAGAGCAACACAGCTACCAATTCTATCTTGATCGTTCCTTATCAAATCCATATTTATAATAGATATCTCCGTTTCAATCAATTGGGAAGGATACTATGTATCTGTAATGGTGATAATGTCAGGTGAGTATTGAGAGCATATCAGCGCTAAATTCGCTATTTTGTTCGAAAAGCTTTGCGCATTTGCATATGAGCATCTAATAGAGAGAGGTGAGAGGTGAGTAAGTGAGTGAGAGGTCAGCTAAAGAAGAGTTGTGTACCTAAATAAACACAACAACAACAGAACTCTAGCATTCACTTTATTTACCAGACAACGCTAAAAATGGTGAACTACCTAATGTTGCATAGCAATTAGTGGGAGTAGTCATGAAAAAGCTTACTCCAGATTCGGTCTAAACCGTTCTTGAAACTCGGGGTAGAACTGCAGGATATAAGTTCTTCTGGAAGCTGGTTCCAGAAATTTACCACCCTGGGGCAGAAAAAAGATTTCCGGGAGTCTAGTCTACATCGCTCTTTAGCAACTTTGAGTGAATGTCCTCGAGTGCCGAGCTCGGGTCTTAAGGCAAAGAAGCCTTTCATGATAACGCCACTTAACTGGTTCAAGATCTTGAAGGTTTCAATTAAGTCAACTTTCAAACGCCGGCGCGTAAGTGAGAAAAGATCTGGGACTTCAGGCTTGCAGCGTACGATTTCCCTCGCTGACCCTCAATCATGTGAGTTGCGAGACGCTCTACGCTTTCCAGACGAACGATGTCCTTATTGTATTAAGATCACCATGCCTCGGCACAATATTCTAAATGCGGCCGAAATAATGTCTTGTAAAGAGGCAGGAATACATCGAGTCTCCTGCTGGATAACACGGATCTCAGCCGAAAGAGCACTTTGTGAGCACGTTGAGATGCATCGGCGCATTAATCCACCCATTTAAAATCAGTCCTAACTAGTAATCCCAAATCCTTAACACGGGGTGTGGCGTTAACAGTGAGAAAATATCCCAACAATTGGACTGAAATCATATCAACCAGTGCTGACCAGAGTTGGCTCTTATTAAGTTTCAGTGGGTGTTCTCACTGATATGACCAGTTTATGACCAGTTGAATGTATTGCATCAGGGTATCTTCATCCGTTGAATCGATGTATTTCACGTCGTCTGCGGAAATGAAGCATGGGCACTTCAATGTAGACGGAAAGTCATCGATGAAAATCAGGAATATAATATGACCAAGTACCGACCCTTTTGTTACACAATTGATCACGTCGGTTTTATTCGACAGCGTAGATCCTACCCTAACTCTGAATGTCCTATCTGTAAGAAAGGCCTCCATCAAAGCAAGTAGAATACCCCGTATACCTTTTGCTGCAAGCCTAATATCTAGAAGGCGGTGATATACGGAATTGAAAACCTTGCTGAAGTCTATATAGAGGGCTTCGACAGGCTTAACATCATCCATCATTTTAGTGGTAGTATTGAGAAAACTAAGAAGGTTAGTCACTCAGGATCTACCCCTAAGAAATCCATGTTGAGTTACACTCAGTAAAGAACGCCGACAAAAATGCTGACAGATTTTATCACGCAGCAGTTTTTCAAATAATTTCGAGACGCTGCTAGTCAGGTCTATAATAACCAAGAGTTGGCCTGCAACCACCCTTGTGTATTGGTATGATTATGGCTTTTATCCACTCAATCCTGAATTGAAGAACTTTTATAAACCTTATGTAAGAACTGGGGCGAGATTCTTTAGCACAATCGAGTGGATACCATCTGGTCCCTCAGCTTTGTTGAAGCGAACAGGGTGTGGTGGTCGCTTGATTAACAATCAATAAAACTATTATTCATTTCCTCGTTGCTTAACGTTTATAAAAAATTTTTTGTTATCCCTAATAATCAACATATATCGCGTAATTCGAATACTGAGTGTGGTTTATTGTCACTCCTGTTCTTGGGTTTGTTGTTTCATTCAATTTAATACAATACAATTCATTACAATTAGCGTGGCGATGAGCTATATTGTTTCCTCAAAATTTCGGATCTCTCAATAATAATGGAACCCCCAGAGAACTAGAAGAGTTTCTGGAACGTTTTGAACCTCGGTGTCTTACCAAGGGTAAAATGCCTGATTCAATTATTACTGCGCATTTTCTAACTTCAGCAATAGAAGATGCTTATGCTCTGCTGAAAAATTTATCACTTTCTATCCCACCTGCCGAGAAGACTTTCAATTGATTTTACTAGCTCATGCCACTGGGAAACATTTCAAAATTGCTGAACGCGCTCGCTTCGATACTATGCAACAAAACGAAAATCAATCTATTCGTCAATTTATTCTGGAATTACAAACACAAGCTCCACGTTGTGCTTTTGAAGATAAACTAAATGATCATTTAGGATTTCGCTCAATCGCTGGTGTCAATGAACCTGATTTATATCGTCAGTTATTGATGGTGAATAATCCAGATTTTGAAAACGTTAAGAAAATTTGTGAACATTATGAAGATGTTGCAAAAGAAATTAATCGTCAAATTAATGCTGTCAATCAATCTGTTTTGTTTGAAACTTCCCAATCTAAACGTCAGTCGATCAACCGACCACAGCGGCAAAGTGATTCTGAGGTCATACCAGACAGAATACGCAAATTCAGCAAAATCAAGTCCAATTTTGACAAACAGAAGTTTCGAAAATGTGCATCTTGTGGCAAGTTATATTCTCAATTTACTTGTCAATTCGCTAATGCTAAATGTTTCAAATGTGGTAAATTTGGACATATTCAGTTAGTTTGTCGAAATTCTAAGACGTGTTATGTGCCTTGTAAGGATAAAGAAGTCGTCAATATTGAAAATCAAATCAGTTCATCATCTTTATTAGTCTTACAATCCACGGTGTCTTATATTCGCAAACGTATATTCAGTAGGTATGGTTCCTTAGAATTAAGACTTGATACAGGAAGTGTGGAATCTTTGATTTCATTGAATGACTTGAAACATTTTGCCCCTGATGCTCAATTTCATCAATCTGACATTTCGATTCACGGTGTTAATGGACATTTTGTACATGTCGTCGGAGTTTGCTCTATTCCAGTCACATACGATACTGCGAAACTAGTTGAGTGTTCATTCATTGTCACGAAATCTGGTCCACATATTCTTAAGAAAAATCGCTATAATTACTCAATATTGACTTTTCCTTTTTGTTTACAAGTTTATTATCAAAATTTGACTCTCATGCAATTAAAGATTTCATTCGTCATTGTGCATCGCATTCCGGTGGCATGGAAATAAAACTTATTCATTTAGAAATAACTGGTCATCCTATATTTTTGAAACATCACCGGATTGCATATGGTTTAAGGAAACCTGTTTAAAAAGTGATTAATTATTTGTGTGAGCGTGGATTTCTTTGTACAGTGGCAGCCTCCGAATGGGCCACGCCAATAGTTACACCTCTAAAAAGAGATCGTCAAACGCCCCGTGTTTGTGGAGATTACAGATTGGCACTGAACCCTCGATTACTAAAAAGAAGCTGTATGACTGAGGAACATGAAGCTTTATTATCTCGTTTACATGGTTCATGTGTTTTCCCGAAAATCGATCTGAAGGATGCCTATTTAGAGATACCCCTTGATGAAGCATCAAGTGAGGCTACAACCATTAACACGCCTTTTGGATTATATCGTTATAAGTTTCTTTCGTTTGGATTATCCGTTTCACCAGCTGCATTTCAAGATGTGATCAACAATGATGATGATCTCATGTGTGCCGAAGTCAATCAAGACGACATTATTATTCATGCACGATCGTGTTCACGATCAGCGTTTATTAGCTTTACTATCTTGTTTCAAACATTGTAACGTGAAATTAAATCCGGATAAATACGTCATATATGTTGATGAGATTGATTATCTTGGTTACCGTGTATCTTCTAATGGACTTTGTCCAGACCAGAATCGTCCTAAAACTATTGTGCAAATGAAATCACCAAATTATTTTAGTTAACTTCGATCCGTAAGGGAGTGTTACAATACTATTCTAAATTCATCCCACATTTTCAATAGTTTCTAATTCATTGTTTACGTTACAGAATGTGCAACGTTCAAGTGGACTTTCGAATATGAAAAGACACTTCGGGATCTTTTGTCCATATTGCAATCCAGTGCTGTACTTAAGCCGTTCACCGAATTTGCGTCCTGTTTTAATCACAGATGCTTCTCCTCATGGAATTGGTGCTGTTTTGGAGCAAAATGACCATATGGATTACTGCGCACCATTTTTAAAGAAATACAATGCTCTTGTGATCTTCGATTAGTATTCAAAATCGCCCAAAGTGTTCCTTACTACTAAACCCAATTCCGGTTTCACAATGCTTGTATTACGAAAGGTTTTAAGCCTTAAAGGTGTGCCCATAACTGTTGTGATTGATAATGTAATCCAGTTCTCTGCTTCATATGTTACTCAGTGGCTACATTTACTTGGTTACCGACATTTTTTACTGCACCCAGATATCCACAGTGGAATGGATTAGCCGAAAACTTTGTGTGTACGCTGAAACGTGCCATTTCCTCTTGTTTTCCAACAACATTTAATGAACTTGTCTGTTGTATTGACAATTTCTTGCTTAAATATCGTAATAGTAAGCATTCAACTGCTGGAAATACAGCATCCATGTTATCAAAATCTCTGTCCTTCAGATAAAATCTGCTGGAACTTGGATCGGCTGAAGTATCATATTATCGTGGAAATGATTACCGTCCAAGTACCGGTATTGTATTAAACAATAATCACAATGGTAAAAATACTTGATCTGGAAGACGGAAATTTGCACGAGCGTCATGCGGATCAAATCATCTACCAGGATTCAGATCATTTGCGTTCTAATACTGGTTGCGTTTGCAGAGATAACCCAAAACTCCTAGATTCTTCCGAGAATACCGAATCGAGTTAAACTGTCAGAAGATCGGAAAGACTGAGAACAAACCCATTCGAGATTACACAAATCCTCGGACGATTGGAAACTGCGGTGGATGTCGTGATTGTTCGAATAACAATCAATGACATTGTTATCCATATCCTCGTTGTTTAAATTTCATACATCAATATATACCGCGTAGTTTGAATACTGAGTGTGGTTTATTCTCACTTCTATTCTGGGGTTGGTTGTTTCATTCAATTCAATACAATACGATTCATTAGCCCTAGATAAGTGCTTCATACACCTCGGATTCTGAACTACAACTCATCTAATGCAAGAGCACCAGGTAGTAGATTAAACGACCCAGAGCATTTAAAGAATTATCACGTCTCTGAACGCCACTGAAGAACCTGGAGAAGGCAGTGGCCTTAAACAGGTCGATATGGGCTAATTTTCCATCCTCCCGATTCAAATCTCCTATGTTTTCCCTGGTTTTGCCTCTCGATTGAGCGTAGCTATAGAATCTTTTTAGGTTGTATTTTGCATCCCTAGCTAATGATAACTCAAACTTCTGCTTGAAAAACGCTCTATTTTAACTCAAGCGTTCCGAGCGGTTTTGTATCAGACCAAAGAACCAGAAGTGAGAAATGGCTAATATTGCGTTAATAAATGATCTCGTTTACAGGTAGACCGACGACTTCCAGTCGCGGTGTATGATGCTTTTTCATGAATTGCAGCGGAGCGTGCTTGTCTTGCAACTCTTTTCGATACTTACTCTCAGTTTTAACTTACATTGAAATCGTTAGAGAACTGAAAGTAAGATTTTGAAGTCTGTAGTAGGAAGTCCCAGTCTACAAGCCCAAAATTGTGTATAGGGCGAGCAATAGGCTTGTGTAAACAAAATACCGATTCGAAGCTTATCATTACATGATCGCTTTTGCCAAGCAGTGGTAGGTATTTTAAATGTCTAGCGGCATCGGGCTGGGACGATAACACCAGGTCGAGAGTTGATGGAGTGCATCCAATACGAAACCTCTTAAGATCACATGATCATATAGCTATTTGAGAAAAATTTCAGATAGCTTGGTGACTAAACCTACAGAGACGGTCCAATTTATGTCTGGAAGGTTGAAATCACCTAAGATGAGTACGATGGGAGCAGATTGAAACAACCTGTCGATCGTTTCAATCAGCTGTGTAATCTCCTGCTGGCTGCACTGAGTGTGACGTAGACACAAGCAATTGCGATAGCTGACTTGTAGTAAATCAGGATACTCGTAACATTTTGAACGGTTTTCACTGGTTAGGGATACACCCGTTCCCGTGTCATTCAAACCATACTTTAGGGGGAGTGCAACGCCACCGCCACTACTATCGCCAGGTCTATCTGATCTAATGACGAGATACTGCTCGCTGATGTGTATTTGCACATCATCAAGTGACGACAGCCAGGTTTCAGAAAGCGCTATAGCCCTAGAGTGTAACTCAGCCACACGAACACAGAGGTCAGCCCACAAATTCTTTATGCTGCACACATTGGCATACATCACTGGGGTCGCTGTTTATGCGTGCTTCTGAAAGAATACGTAAAAAAATAAAAAGAGATCTGACCAAAATCAACCAACAAAAATTTCCTATGTCACGCACTGTTACTTAAAATTGTCTGGTCGATATTGATGTTGGCCAAGGTAAGTTAATATCAAGAACCAGTCGTTTTTGGATGGATGAATTTAGTCTGCATATTTTGTATTGCAATCGCCTCAGCTGTCTAATAGATGTTCCAGCCGACTCTCCGAGACACGTTGTGAAGAACTATGTAAAAGACTGAGCACGTCTATTCAGGCTTTATTCGGTGCCCCGTGTCAATTAAGTGAGCTAGAATCAAGCTATTCGCCTTCTTAAATCGATAAGGGTGATGTTGCTCATTTATTTATTTAAATAGCAAATCATTCTTGCTTTCTGATTTACGTGCGATTGATGTGACCTATGAGTGTTTGAACAATTCAACGCATTTTTATTGTGAATTCGGATTTGTTAGTTTGAGTGTGTTGAAAACAAAACGAATGTTTCGAAAGCCCCGCGCAGTTCCTATTTTATTTCCAATATAGTCAAAATGTTGAAAAATGGAGTTTCAAGTCTCTGGTCTCGTTTTTTCATCACGTTTCGATTCCGGAAATTTATGTCGCATCGAAGAGGTTCTCAGTAATGGAGAAAATCATATGAGCTTTCTGGGTCGATGCAACGCTTTAACTAATAATCAAGGGTGTGGAAATATTAGTATATATAATACAAAAGTAGATTATGAGTTCAAAGCATGGACACGGTCCGATTGTATGAATACGCCTTTCGAAAATGGCAATCGTACATGGTTCCATTTCTCCGTCCATGGCTACGAACCTGGAAAAATTATTCGCATTACATTGATGAATCTTAACAAGCAATCAAAAATTTATAGCCAAGGATACACAATTTTGCACAAAGTATGCGATCCCATCGAACAGACTTCTAAGTAAGCTCATTTTGTGAATTATTAGTTGTGTATATATATTTAATTCCTCTGTTGAAAGACTACAGACAATCAATAAAACTCATTCATTGTATGAGCAGTGCACTATCAACCAATAGGATATATATTTTTAGAACTTTCTCAATAAAATTCTACTAGGTTTATTGTAAATCAACTTTTATGTTACTTACCGAATTGAGTTTCATTCTTACAATGTGCATATTTCTTTTTTTCACTCTTCTTTTTTCGGAAAAAAAGCTAATGAGATAATATTCTGTTTGAGCTTCTTCACAACGAGAATTATGGGTGAATTCTGATAACAAGACAGACCCTGAGATTAGAGGACCACCATTACATCAGTCAGCGGTTTAAGTCACAACGCCTGAGCAAATACTGTTCCAACACGGTTTTAAGTAGCTGTTCTGATGATGAGGATATAAGCTTGTTCGGCAGTTGGTTCCAAGTGTCCACCACCCGTGTAGATAGCGCGCTCCAATTACTCAGCTTAAGCCCTTTTGGGCTTTCGTAACTTAATGTCATATCCAATAGTCTTCCATTCGCCCACTAATCCGAAGCACAGGAAAACTCGTCACAATATTGGCCGAGAAGAATGCGTTGGGTTCTAAGCATATCGAAATTCCCATTTGAAGTTCAAGGGTGTAGCGTTTAAGTAAGCTTCGTCTATCGTCGTACGCGTGGTGGCGCATAATATGCACCATATTTGTACCCAATCCAATGAATCATATTTGCCGATAGACTGTGGAAACGTGAAGGTTAGCCTATATTTTAACACTAGGCAAACATGTGTCTAGATGTGCGTCTGAAACATGCGCAGGGTAATGGCCGGAAATGATAGTGCTGTTTATTCTCTGGCATGTGTTCGTCTTCGACTTGACCAGAAACAAATGTGATTGAAATATGTATAAAACAGAACCAGCATGTTTCTAATTATGAAATTGTGAAATTATTCAATTGTTGATTCTATAGATTTACCAAATGTGACATTTTCATACTTAATCCCCGGTTTTGCGCCCCCGTTTTTCATAATTTTAAATCAATTTTCTAAAGTGATTGATAATTTGCTTCAATGGTATACACTACTGTGCCTGGAACATGGAATTACGTAAAACGTATGAGCTAAACATGTACGTTGGTTCGCTTAATAAAATGCATTGCTTTACGTTTTCATGATGGTCATGACATGAGCGACCAAGACCATGGAATTAAACTCTTGTTTTAAATAATCTTGTTTCGGATTAATCGTTTCTATAGCCATTCAATGATTATATTTAATTTTTTAAATCAACATAATATTTTATGTAGATGGCAGCGTATTCGGGATCGTCCAGCATGGATGCTTGTAGATGGGCAATTCCTTTTAACTTTTGTGCACCGGTTTCCCGATGTCAAAGAAGCGACGAAAACTTATTTTGCTTTCTCTTACCCATGGAGCTACACTGAAACACAACAACAATTGAACCGGTTGGAGAACAAACTTTCCGTCCCAATAGGATCACCAATCATACGGAAAGTTCCTTCCGATCCGCCGAGGGCTAATAAGACTCTAAAGGATCTGGTTTATTTTCATCGTGAGTTGTTGTGCTACAGTTTGGAAGGAAGACGAATAGACTTGCTTACGATCAGTGACTGGTCTGGTCGACTTGAAAAGAGAGAGGACTACTTTGATCCGCTGTTATTTCCTGATAGGACAAAATCTCGACCTTGGATGTTTCAAAATAAAAAGGTGAGACTCATTAATGTTGTCACTTTTTTATTTTTTGTTTTAAACTTCAATATTCATAATAGAAAATGTCAACTTGAATGACGGGGATGACATTTAAACTGATTGGAATTTTATAATAGAAATCGGTTATTGATTTCGTTTGCTTGTGCAAAATGTTACCAGTATCACTTAAGTGAGCGTCCAAAAAGTTTGATTCGTTTAAAATTATAATTAGTGTCAGTTAACAAGTGCTGGCATTAGGTAATTGAAAGTTTTCGATTTTATTTTTTTACATAAAGTCATGCACATAAATGTTTTTGGGTTTACAGCGAAAACAATATACAACTTAACGAAGTGTTACATCTTAGCTAATAACATTTTTAAAAGCCAAAATAATTTCTGAATAATATAGTAACTCCAAATTGCTATTATGGAATATGTCTTAGAATAATTGTTCGGACTGATATAGGTTTCGCCTCACATTACTTGATGACTAAACAACATTTAGTTGTTTAATTGTTCCAGTTTTCGCCACTGTGATCATTATTGTCATGCCTTTTTCACGCTAGATATCAATGTTCAACTATGTGTCTATCGTCTGAAATTATGTCAAATATGTCAATTTGATTAATGCGAATTCTTCTTACTACTGAGTATCCTACAAGTTTGAAATATGTTGCATATTCACTAACAACCACATCAACTACTTTAGGCTAGCTTTAAACAAACATATGGTGGAGAAAAATTACATTTTTTTTAAGTATATTACCATCCATTCAAACGTTTGGTTATTTGTGAGTCTTGTCAGGCTTCGCTATTTAAACCGCTAAATTTTATGTAAAACTTTGATATGTTAGGAGATAAAGATTCATTCAATGTTTCTCAACAGTTGCAATCGTGTGAAATTTAGAAGAGCAAACTTTCGAAATCTTGACTTGTACCGCCGCTAAACTTATCAGAACTAATTGGAAAGGCTTGTAAATATGGGTTATTTTGCTGTTTCTCAGGTGCTTTAACAAGCAAAATTACGTATTACGACTCCGTGCGATGGAACATTGTTAGCTGGGTTAATCTCGTCTACAATTCGCGTAAGATCTTATCAGTTGCACAATACTATCGAATCCATATTACCGTTTATGTGGTGCGCAAAACATCATTTGATTTTAGTTAATAAGGGATCATACCATCTGTGATTTCACAGCCTTCAACATTACCACACGCGAACGATCGGTAAAAATGTTGTGGTATTTTATTTCAGCCAATAGTCAGACGCAGACTATCTAGAAGTATTTTCCATTCGTTATGATTTCTTACGTTGCGCACCAGTTGCTTTCACCATAGACCCGATTTTTTTCTTTCTCGAATCGTCACCGCCGATAATTTCTCGGTCTTTATTTTTCGTATACTCATAAAGGTTTTCTACGTATAAGCTGTTTTAGCGATGCTCTCATCTAAATTCCAAAAGGAACGGGTAATTCAACGTCAGCTACGGTGAACTAGTAAATTCTCCTTGGGTTCATGCTCTGTGCTTTGCCAGAAAAAAATGAAAAATTGTCATTCCAAGCAGTAGTTTTGCTGATTGCTTTAATGACCGTTTCTCATGCTATCCTAATTCAATTACTTTCCGACATACTGTTGTGAATGAGACGTCAACAAATTTTCCGATAAAAGTTTTAGTACGTTGGTCTGAATCATACAAACTGAATATTTATATAAAAACTGTTTGCACACATCGTGCAACTTGCAAACCTGCTTTTAATTATCGGTCGACTACTTGTTTATTAACCAGGCAAATGAGGTCATCGGTCATTGTTTGCAGCTGGCCGACATTTGTCTTTGTATTACTAATTTCCGCTTATCGTGTGATTTTTGCTCACTTAGTTCACTTCTTGCCCTGGTCTCGTTGGGGTTTTTACTGACCTTGACGAGAAGATGATGTGCATCGTCTATTAATGTCGCAGTTTTCTTCAACACTACCGCAGATCGTTGTTTGTATCTGTGGTCCTGCCAGTTGTTCAGAAAGTAGAGGGAGTTGAGGTTATATCAGCGACCACAAGATCGTCTAGCGTGTTTGCTTAGCATAGCGCGTATCAAGGTTAATCCACTACAGGTGATCGTACTCAAGGTCAGTTGAAACTGAGCTTCACATACATTAAAATATGAAATTAACTGGTTATATTTGGTTTATATATTAAGCAAGCAGAATCATAGAACCATTAACTACTTTTTACTGGTACGGTCAATCAGAGTTGGTGGATGTAGTGCTGTCTAATTTAGTTCAATCATCTTAATGAAACCGTTGATTTTGCAAGTTTGTTCTAGTAAGCAATAGTTAGAACAATTAACAGATAAAGTCCACCAATGTAATGGAAAATGTTCGTTAGCGATCTGGGAATCATAATCATGAAAAAAAAGTTTTTAATGAATGTGTTAGAGCAGTTTATTGGTAACGTTTCGCTTCTGACACAGAAGCTTCGTCAGACAAAGGGTGTCAGTACGAACAGAGATCAAGCTTGAATTTCATTCACCTGACCAATCCTAAACTGGTCAAGCACTGCACAGTCTATTGTGGGTTCTGTGCTCGTTAAGATAAACAGGCGCGATCAATATCCACTGACGCGCCACCACCCCTACATGCCGTATAATACTTCAATTGTTTTGGTCTTGGAAGTTGTGAATGACATCTGCTGACCGATTAGCTCGATTGAGTACTCGGTGCGCACACTAGGAGTCACGCACGTTAATGTTTATCCACTGTAGAACCGGACGCCATTGCAAACTTTATTTTTTCAAGATAACGTCCACTTTTATTTTCATTTGTATGTCTACTTGGTTTGTCATAAAAATATTCCAAATTATTGCTTGGACTGGCCAGGTCACAACATTGTGTTCTCATTGGCCTTCAACATGTGAAACGGGAAGAACTAAATCTCGATTAAATAGATTCAGAAAAAGCGTGTAAGAGTTGAGAGGAGCGGGTTCTAAATTTTCCTCACAACTATTGAACTCGGAGAAACCAACGATTCTGCCTAATCAGGTGGAACCCATCGACGTTGACGTGGTGAACAAAATTTTCAGTCCAGGCGAATTAAAAACACTGACCATTCAGATATAATGGGCTTCTTCGATCGATATCGACTATGGATGTGAATTCCGATATCAGTACTCGTAGATTGCTCTGATTATTTTGCACATTACCATAAATTTGGAAGATGGGTAACAGTTCAACATGAATAACTGCTTATACATTCGATCAAAGTTTGACATTAAAGACAATTGGGTGAAATGCGTTTATTTTAATTGACACTGATGGAGATTTCTTAACAGACAGTTTCACTGTTTTACCATTATGATTTCACAAGCTTTTACCTGGATACTTTCATTAACGTTATTTGCATTGATATCATTTGTAAGTTTCGCACCAGATACACTGAACTGTTAACAGTTACCAAATATTGGTTTACATGAACATTACACTGTGCATCAGCTTCTATGGCCTGCTTGGTATTTTCAAAAGCTAACAACATTTAATAAATCTCAAGGGCTAAGGAGACTCTTAAGCGTTATGATGTATTCCGTTGCATGATCACTTTCAATTGGTGCATAAATCTTGACTAGATTACAAATGATTACAAATGCACGAACCCAGCTTGTATTAATGAATGCTTATTTTTACAGGTGATCTTTTTGACAGCTCGCGTACATCCTGGTGAAACACCA
The DNA here is from genome assembly GCA_013407085.1 of Atriophallophorus winterbourni. Taxonomy (NCBI): domain Eukaryota; kingdom Metazoa; phylum Platyhelminthes; class Trematoda; order Plagiorchiida; family Microphallidae; genus Atriophallophorus; species Atriophallophorus winterbourni. The sequence continues at coordinate 11,451 of JACCGJ010021953.1, read as the reverse complement.
TCGAGTCACGTGTTCAACGGCATCCTTGAATTTCTACTTCGGCCAGATGATGCACGTGCTTGCGAATTACGCAAGCGATATGTGTTCAAGATGATCCCTTTGCTTAATCCAGACGGGGTTTTCCTGGGACATTATCGGACCGATTCTCGTGGCGTAAACTTGAATCGCGTATATTTGGCTCCGGACTTTCTTTACCATCCCTCGGTTTACGCGGTCAAGGCGCTGTTGGTGTATCATCATACTGGTTATGGCACAACCAAGAAATACGCCCCATTTCTTTATGAATTATGGAAAGTGATATTGAGAAACTACCAAGCTGCAATAGTAGTGCCTAACCAAACTTCGGATGAGTCGAACAATCCAGCTGCTTCGTTAGAAAAACCAATATGTGTTAACGATGAAGTAGGTAGATGTTGATTAGATTTTCACTTAAACTCACCCCAATTCAAACCCATTCCTACCTATATCTAATTACGTCTTGAGTGTATGGCAGCCCGTTTAAGATTGCAATGTAGAGAAAACGCGAAGCTGATGCGTCACACATAGTTATAATCATTCGAACCCAGGTTCATCTGTTTAATTCAATTCAATTTTAATTGTGTAAAAAGCATATAAATTTACAAAAAACAGAATAATAAGGGAACCGTGAATAATATAACAAGCAAAAACGGGATTTGGTTGCTGATGGAGCAGTTCAAGAATCAGGTGAAAATCCACAGGGGAGAAATTATTTTCGATTGGTGGGATGATACCTGTAAATCCAAGGGTCAAGATGTATCGTTTTCTTCGATGCACGGGTTTAGGGTCAAAAAGGCATCAAGACGTCTCTTGAACATCTGTTAATTTGGTGAGTTTCCAGCACAATCGAGTAGATTGTTCCAAGTAAATAAAACTAGCACGGCAAAAATGTCGTTTACAGTTGAGTTGTAATTGAGGGACAGTTGAAGAAGAAAAAATGATTTTATTCGTGTACAGTCAGTATGTGAGCTCTTGTCTTATGCATTGACCCTAACTGTCCCTCACTCAAGAATCGAATCAATTAGCGGACGAATCAGCTAGGGAGTCGACTGGCTTGCAGTTGCTGAAGGTTTCGATGTCAATTTTAACCTAATTGTTGAGTATGTTCTATATTATAAGAAACTTTCGAAAGTGTTAAATATTCATTTATATAGAAAAAAATCTCAGGTGGTAAAGCACGAACTCAGATATAAGCACTTAGAATTTTTTGCGATAGGAATATCAATGAGCTTAGCAAACACCACAGAATAACAAAGTATATGGAGAAAAGACTTACTAAAGACAGTCACATAGCATAACGTTCGTAATGTATTCGTTGGGCATTAAAGTGAAAACCACAACCTATTCCTAGCGCATGGTTTTTCCAGGTGCGGCGTTTCAAACGAAAAGATTACGATGAATATTCAATTGAGAATGTGGGTTACTCAATGCCTTTGTATGTTCACGTGTTCAAGCAAGATCCTTGGGCTTTATTAAATGTTTGTGTGAATGATTGAGGTTTATCTTCGACTATCTCTGGTGAACAGAGCGAGATTGACCAACAGAAACGTTACTTACACTTGTTTGTATAAGTATAATGTTAATGAGATCAAATTTTCAGCGACTTCATCATTTCCCGTACAGATGAGAATCTTGATAGCATACAGTGAGACGAGGGGATTGACGTTACAGGTTTAGGGAAATGTGCTCAAACCCTCGTTTATCAGCTGTAAATGTGTATATATAATAATGGGGAAATGAACTACAGCAGCCCAATGCTCTGATGAAGGGGTAATAACGTGTAATTTATGTACTTTGTGTGAATTAAAACGGATGGAATTGCGTGATCCATGCATCCTAGGCGTTGATAAATAATAAACGAATCCTCCGCCAATCTCTGTTCCGAAGTGGAAGCATTTTAAAAAAAATAGTCGTACTTCTTGGAGCGCAGACTTGAAAAGTTGACGGGAATAATTAATATCAAGCGTCATTTTCATTCATAACAACCTAATCATTCAAGGTCAAACAGATTTCGCGTTACTTGCCCTAGCTTAAAAGCAATAATTCCATCTTAGCACTATGATTTCATACGATGCAAAGTAATATCGCTCGCGTTTATAAGTCCATTGTCACACTTTTAGCCGCAGCCAAAACCGAGTTCTAAGCTGAAGGATCCCACCACAGGGCCGAGGAATAACCAGTGCACAAATTCGCCAGACCATCAGTCTGTTGAACCGTCTAGTCAAGTTGTTTCGGACAAAAAGAACCACGTCGTTCTCGTCAAGAGTAGATCCGATCCGAATTTATTTAGCAACTCACACACGACGATGCACACAGCTGAATGCAATCGAAATGGTACCATACCGTTAGAACGTAAAATCGAAACACCAGAAAAGAAACGAGGCAACAATGAGATTGAATCAAAACCAATAGAATCCAGAGAAAAATCAACCAAAGCAATCAACACTGCACCGGTTTCAAAGAATGAAAATACACGAATGCTCAAATCGAATTTATATCGGCGTGCTCACCGACTCGTTCACGGTAACTTGTATCGCATCAACAGTAAAAATGCCGATTCTTCTACCGCTACCGATAATTCCGATAGAAAAATAGCAAAGAGCAAGACAACGGCACTTTCAAAACTGCTTAAAAGTCACCGTGCTCGAAGTACCAGAGGGGAGCGCCTCCCTGTATTGTTCAGGTATCGCTTTTTACCAATTTACAAATAAAAGGTTGTATTTTAACTATCAATATTTCTATTTCATTGTCTTGTCTTGCACACGTGAATTCAATGTATTGTTAGAAATAATCGGCTCACCGTCAAAAGTCTAAAAATAAGTTGCTTTTTGAAGCAACATAAAATTTTGCTCACCCCCGGCACTGGTACCAAAACGTAAGAGGTTAACTAGCTATTTGGTTCCATGCCTGGAACTGTCAGGTGGCCTACAAAGATCACCAAACGATTTTTATGCATGTTCGGGATAATTACTCTTATTGAAATCGTGTGGCCAACTTTAATGTTTAGATGAACATTGAGCTTCGTTAGTGGAAAGAATCTTGTCGCATCCTAGTTGCTAGCCAACCTTTTGTTGAGACCCAAATCATTACCAATTATTTAGAAGTAACCAATTGTTTGGAGTGGAAACGCCTTGGAACTTCTCCTAACGCTACTTCCCTTTCCTACTAATTCACCCTATTTTTGTAAAGGCACAATTTGCAATTTGTTCAAGGATTGTTTCAATTACGTTAACTCAAATGTGGCGCAATCGCAGGCAAATGTATCCGACGTTCCACTTATTTGACTAGAGTACATCAGGTTGATGAAACCCGTGGCATAACCTCAGGGCACCCAATATCAGCGGGACCTACTAAAACTGTTCTTTGTCAAGCTGACAATTTGTTAATTTAAATCAATGTTGCGTTGTTACATTTTCCACTTGCTGGTCATGGTAGTTCATCCATCGCCTTGTGTGGACGTGCATTCAATAGGATGGATATAATGCTGCCAATGTGGATAACTATTGTAAAGATAAAAGATGTCTATTCACTAGGTCATGCCAATCGAGGCCAAACCGCATAGCCAGGTCCCAAAGTCCACTGCGTCGTTTGCATAGGCGTCCAAGGTCGCGTTTGCAGCACCTTCTCTAGAAGAATAGACGTCACAAGTGGAGTTCCGCAAGGCTCGATGCTTGGACCACTTCTATTCTTAGTGTACATAAACGATATTGTAGAGGATATTGGATGTAACTTGATACTGATTATATAAACATATGGAAAAGTGTCAGGTCTGTTAATGAATGTATGACATTACAACGGGATCTGTGCACCTTATTTCGTTGGTCCCATGCAAATGAGTTACCAGTTAACCCTGCGAAATGTGAAATGCTGCTGCTTGGAAAATCTCTGCACCACATGTATCATTTTGGCACGCAAGATCTCGTCTGGACCATCGCAGAAAAAGATCTCGGTATCTGGGTGTCGATTAACCTTAAGTCTGGACATCGTTGCCGGACAGTGTACATTAAACCCTGCCGTACCTTGAGCCTCCAAAAAGGATATTCAGGATTTCCACGCCGAAACTTTACCCCAGTTAATTAATACTTATGTACGTCCTGTTATGGAATATTCCATCCAAGCCTGGGCGCCATGGCTGAGGAAGGATATCGAACTACTTGACAGTATTTATCATGCGACAAAGTTGGTCTCCCGTTACAGAAATTCGCCTTTCAAAGAGCGAATGTTAAACCTCAATTTACACGATTTTACCCAACGATGTATACGAAGTGACCTCCTGTTGGCATTCTTGCTTACTGAAAACCATCCCCTTAAACACTTGCTGAAGCTCAATGGCCTTACTCGAAAACGAAAACATCCAAAGACTTTAAGCATTCTGCATTCTCGATTGAATATTCTTCGTAATTTTTTTCTCGCTAATAATTTGTTTCACTTGGAAGATTTTGCCTGAATCAATCACACGATCGGAATCTGTTGCGATTTTCGCTTCTAAACTCGATGAGTATATGACGAACCATGCAGTATGTGATTGTCCCTATTGATTATTGAGAGATTTTATATTTTTACTCCATATACCTCGTCATCCTGTGTTTATTGTTAAGCTTACTGCTTTCTGAGTTCGATGACACTCGATGCGTCACCTCCGGCGTTTCACACTCACTTGTCACTTGATTCATCCGTGAGGTCAACCATTCCAACGCTAATTAGTTTCACCCATGAATCCCACAACGCAAGAAAACGCCGATCGACCACCAGACACGTTTATTATGCAAAAAACATGACACATTCATTTCTAATAGACAAATCATTTTAGCACAACACTGCCCTAAACATGTCTGTACCGGTTGTCACTTTCATCTGATTGATCAAACGATTTCATGCCAATTCAAATCATCACCACTTTAACCTTTTGTTGACCGACCTTGACAAATTGCATATCGATCGATAGCAGCTGGTGTTGTCCATCTCCTCGAGTTTTCAAGAATCTCGGTCAAACCGTTTTCATACAGTCAGGCCGAAACCCGAAATATTACGAGTTCGCAATTGTCGTCGTCTATGTTTTCGGCGCTTCTTGCTTTTGTGTTGTACCGGAGGGTGCAGTTCTGTATATCATTCGAAAGTTCGTGATTAACACTCACCGCTAATTCACATCACACATGCACACTACGACTTTTATTCTTGGAGTACGTCGTAGTACTCTAATGATTCTCTGAGATTTCGAGTGTTCGTATGATTGCCTCGCTTCTTCCACATCTATTTGGATTTTTACCTGATCTTTGATTTTAACTCGCCATACCAATCTTATCTTGATTGGCCCATCATCTTGGCTCGAGACAACGGTTGTCCATAACCTCCACATGCATCACCCGATGTTTAGACACCCCCGAGTTTGAGCTACAATACTTTCGCGCTTCTAATCTGAATGTGAACTAGCTACAATGCATGATACAGCTATTATTTGTTCAACAAATGAGCTCCTACGGCAGTTACATTCGGAAAGGTGCGAGTATGTATTCCAATCTAATGCGGCGGAAAATTAATTCAATTTAGTAATATGAAGTTGTGATTTTTGTAAATGATAACGCAATCTTTTCTAAACATTTTTTGTGTTTTACAGCAAATGGGTAACGCCATTGCACCTGGCCCTGACAAACAGAAAAAGTACCTCAAAAGATTCAGAAGTTGCTGAATTATTTTGCGTCGATACCGGGCTTCACGGGGACGATGAAACACAGGTTCGAAAGGAGACGAGTCGCGCCAAGGTGAAAGTCGACAAAGGCAAACGATTCATGGCCGCGGCCAATACTGCCGATATGAATGACGTGAATATTTCCCCAAACACACTGCAAAACGAACGGCTCTCCAAGACTCCGGTGCACATTTCACAAACGCAGGAGGTGCACCAAGTTGTAGCGGAAGAACTGCATCAACAAGTGTTTTGTGTCAGTCCCGGAAACGAAGCGTCTGAAGATGAATTTGGTAAGTTTATCGAGATAGAAAATTACTTTGACTAAATCTATCGATTTTTGTCCGAGAAGTGCTCTACTTAGTGTTGTTGTTGCTGCTGTTCGTGTTGACCTTCCTCGGTCGATGATGGTGAGGAAACTACAGCTGAAGCAAACGACGCTTACTGCGAAATGCAGCACCCATCATTACACGATGCTATCGATTTTCAGCGAAAAAATCTCACGTGTGTAAAATTCTAGTAGACAAAAAAGCCTTAATAGTACATGACTACACGTCGGAAGATTTGAGATGAATTCCGATAGATATTTTAGTGGTTGAGACAGGCATTCGGATTTTGTAGTTAAATTGTTGATCTCCTCGACGTCTTCGAAAAGCGAGATTGTTCAGTCTAAGTCTAGCCAGTCAAGGAAGTGATTGCACAACAACAAAAATCATTTTGGTCATTTTCAATAGACTCTTTCGGTGCATAAAGTTCAGAAGTGTATTGGACGTCAACGTCTGGTTATATATTCCGTGACTTGGTCGATTAGACCGGCCGAAAACGAGGGAATATACATAACAGTGAGGGAACGTCGATGGCCAACCTCGTTCAGCAGAACACTTAACACATTTAAAACAACAAAATCATATCTATATTAAACCAATTAACCTAATCTTGAATTGCAAGCTTTGTATTATCGTAAATCGATCATATTTTTTGTGCTTAGAATTGTTGCGGTCAGAGGTCAAAGTGTGACCTTGAATATTCCCGGTATTCATAATGCCCGGGCATCAGCCAGCCTAGAAAGAAAACTGCTCCGTTTCTTTATACTGATCGAAACATCATGGTCTTAATCGCTGATGTACGTGCTAGGTCATTCAGTACAAACGCTGGGGGTGATTAGTATTATTATTATTAGATTATTATTATATTATATTATATTATTATTATTATTAGAATTGGAACTCGTAAACCCAGGAATCTTTTGTACAAATAAGGCCATTAACTACACAAAAACCACGGGAAGAAAGGACGAGGGTCCTATTGAAGTTAAAAAACGTACAAAACTTGAGTTGATAAGGACAGTCACTTATCACATGTGTTGCCAAGTATTCATTGGGCTCGAGGTTGGAAGCAACAACAGATCCCAATCGTATCACATAGCTTCAAGGAAATCTCGTTGGTCGGAGAAACAAATAATGTATCCTATCAACGAGCCATCGTGGCAACCACTCTGGAGAATCAAAAACAGCGGTTCTACTTTCCATCCAAACACCTTTTTTCTCATTTTTGTTTGAAGTCAGCTTTTATTAATAAGTAGTATATGACGTTCGCAAAGCACGATGGAAGCACAAGACCGGTTACGTGGTTGTTGTGACTTATCAGGTATGCGTATCCGTGACCAGATATTCGAATGCCATTCTGACTTTGTGCTAAACACTATTTGCTTTTACTCCACCAATGACAGGATGTTCCAATAGGATCTGGGGCATCAAAGTTGATAGGTCATCGATATTGTCAGTGCAACGCAATCCATGTTCATATTCATTTTAAGCATTTTGTGTTCGGTCTAATCATTCTAATTCGTTTGCGACCTCTTATGGTATTGGGTTTTCGATTACATGTGTACCGTCGTTTTACCATTAAACATTATCATGTAGCTGAACTTTTGAACATTTTTGTAAAAAAAAGCTTTTGAATTCTTCTATTCTTCTCCATCTAATTAATAACCTCGACGCCAACATGACATATCTGCACATAAATGTTAAAGGGGGTGATTTTTGGGTTTTATTAATTAATGTGTAATTGCGTTTCCTATCTTAAGGTATGTTGCGTTGATGCTACACTCGATGCTACATTGACCTTCTGGACTGGTCGGGCGAACAAAGGCTACTCAAATGTGCCAGTCTGGAGAATGATTCATAAACGCTTAAATGCGATCGGTCAAACGGTAGCCCAGGTCGTAAGGCGTGGGACCACAATAGTGATGGTCGGCGGTTCGAATCCCACTCGAAGCGGAGGATATGCACTGCTGATGAGCTCAAATGAGAGCGAAACTCGAGTCCAGTGCTTCCATTATGGACCGTCGTGATCAACTTTGTGAATATTTCGATGGGCTTGGCACGGATGAGTAGTCACAAACATGACCACATCAATCTGCGTGTATTTCACACCTTGTTGTCGATCCATCCCTGAGGTCAACCTGTCCAGCGTTAACAATTTCCCCTTACGAATCCTAATACACAAGAGAACGCCATTCAGTCAAACACGTTCATTAAATACGTAACAGAATGATGATACACATGTCTATCTTATACGGGCAAATCTCATACCAAAACATTGCTTGTTGTCAATCGTCCTCATGTCAGCCGATTTAATTAAAGCTCAACCACGTTCGGCTCGTTTAACCGACGTAGACATATTATATATTGTTCCGTCGCGGATGATGTTGTTCATCTGTTCCTGTTTTTAAGAGCCGTTCTCCAACATCCCACCGAAACTCGAATATCTATATGTTTGCGAATGTTACCAACTGTCTTTTCGGCGTTTCATGCTCTTGTGTTTCGCCGGAGGGCTCTTGATTGACACTTTTCTCTAGTGTACTTTTAATCTTTACATTATTGCCATTTAATTGAAAAAGCGTTTCATGATCTACACCATGGAAACCGTTTTCTCTTGCAAGATCTTGTAGTAATGAATATGTAGCATTAGTCATCACGAATTTCGCACTGCGAATATTTTGCTGAATCTTTTTCTAGTGCAAGAGTTTGCTTTTATCTCCCTGTGGCAAGAATCTCGGAGTTGAAAATCTGTGCACGAAACATGAAGAAAATTGTTTATCATTCATTCAATGCTTTCCCACTCGCGGACCATGATTTTACTAACCCCACATGATCAGTGTCAAAACCATGTAACTGCCCGTAGGCTTTAATAAAAAAATCATGCAATAGGGATATTCGTAACAAATTTTCAGACAAGTTGCGCTTGTATGCCACTGTTGGGTAAGGTTGGTACTATCAACCTGTTCAATCACATGAGCCCCCACTCATGTAGACTGGGTTTTAAACCCATGACCATGAATAAAAAAGATCATTTTCAAGCGCATACGGATCCTGATCCTACTGCCCCTACCTGATTAGTGCAAACAGCGAAAACTGTCGCCAAAAATGTACTGCGAAACTGGATCAGCAGTTACGGTGTCCCATTTACCTTAATTACTGATAGCGGATCGTAATTTCAATCCACTTTGTTTCGTGAATTGAATAAGTTGCTGGGAGCAAACCACATTCATACTACCGCGTATCATCCTTGCTTCAATGGTCTAGTGGAGAGATTTCATCGTCCGCGAAAAGCTGCTTTAATGTCACACAGGCAGACAGAGTACTGGGCAGAACACTTACCATTGATTCTTCTCGGTATTCGTACCTATATAAAAAGACTTCGGGTGTTCAACAGCAGAGTTGGCATGTGGCACTATACTTTGTCTTCCTGATGAACTCAGTGCTTACTCTGATGTTTCTGATGACGTCAACCACTTACCTACTCTTCCCGCTCGAACACATACTCATCCTATCTTTTTCCTAAGCGATTAAAAGACATGCGCTTTCGTTTTGTCAGAATCGACCAAGTTCTCGAACCTCCATACACCGGACCGTTCACGGCGATTACCGAAATATTTCATCATCGACAAAATGGTGTGCAAGATACGGTTTGCATTGACCGTTTGAAAGCTGCCTTTACCGAATTTGCCCTCCCGTCCCAAAGAACTGTACCTTAAAAATTCGAAACTCGCAATTTATAACAAAATATTCGCATATCTTGGACCAAAGGATAGAAATGATTAATCTGAGATTAGTAACTAAAGTTACACCTCCATAGATCACTATGATACAACATTGAGCGTCCGCAACGTCTCACTAATTTGTCTTTTTGAGGCTGAAATGGTCAATCATGATAGCAGTACGCTTTTTACGTTAAAATATCTCGTGTTTACTAGCCTATCGATCTTAAAAAATCCAATCATCGTCTAATCATTGTCGACGCTGATTTTAATCGAAAAACCATCACTACGATTAGGTCAAAAACTCAGCATTGACGCCGTTCCTCTGTGTTTTCTACTATAAGGGAAAAAAGTTGTTATCGTATTACCGACTATATATCCAGAGGGATTTAGCACCAGGTAAATGCCTTTAACAAGTTTGACCTTGTACGCCGGGGGTGGTATCGTTACATCCCATTGTTCAATGTGCGTAACTGAGTAGTTACGTAGACTCATCTCGTTATCGTGACCAATGAAATCAGTCAATAAGAAAATCCCACTGACCGACTTGGATGGTATGCTATGCATTTTTACTCAAATAACAGCACAATCTTAGCCCATTTGTTAGTTTCATCCTATGGTTCTCGTACATCAACGTCTGCGACACTTTCATGTGACCTGTTTACTTATTGACAGCATCTGCGCGATTAGAGACATTTATCTCGGAAACACGTTTAAAGATAAACTGATTTATCTCTAGACACTGGAATCCGCAAATTTGACTCTATTCGGCATTGAATCAGGTGTATTAGATTCATGTGTTGCTGCCAAATTCGATATACAGGAACACGAGACTAATGTATTCTTATCCCCTTCACCTAAATTTTTCGTCTCTCGCTACCCTATGCGGTTAGTCATTCCACTCCAATTCCAGATACCAATTTATGCAATCAGGTTCAACCGATCAACGATTCCAAATCGGAAGACATATCCGTGAATCCTCAGTACGCGGCGCTATGTGAACACGTCCGCAAATTTATGAAGCATCAATTGCGGCCTATTGCACCGGGATGTCGCATCACGACCGAACAAATGCTCGAGCAGCTTGAGCAACTTCGAAAAAGCGAGCATTTGGCTGACCCGGCGTTGGTGCAGTTGAGCAAATCCAGCAACGTTGATTTGTATATCGACCTGCATGGACACTGCTCCAAGCGTGGGTGCTTTCTTTATGGAAATTGTTTGCCATCCGAGGAAGAAATGGTTTGTATTGGGTGTATAGGAATGTTTCTATTTGCATACGCTCGCGTTTCTAGCTAATTGATATGCATATACTTAACTATATTCGTAAATCCTATTGGTGCAATACACTTGCTTAAAAACAGCGACAAGCGCTCAAAGCAAACAAGTCGTAAATAGTATGTTTCTCATAGGTAACAAATGTGATTGTCTTGTAAATTTCGCTGAATAATGAACAACCTGAGAGGCGCGAATAAATCTCGTATTTTACCTCAACTGTGAATGATCCGTTATGATCATTAAAAATATTCGCGTCTTCAATTACTCTTTACTTGCTAAAAGCCATCTTTGTCGTACATCTGATTGATAAAGACTGACTTTTTCTAGTGCTTGGTTCACTTTTCTATACCTGGAAGATTTACATAACACACCATCTGCGCTTTTTCAGTGGTAGCTCAATTCTCTTTTTACATTACCAACTACTATGGAAAAC